>VDFB02336006.1:82584-122308 GCA_007258455.2 Sequoia sempervirens
CATAGTTCCTTACTAGAGTGTAGTTAGAAGTTTGATGTATGATATGGTTAGTACTAGACTAGACATTTCCCAAGCAGTGGAAGTTCTTTCTAGATATATGTCTAATCTTGGTAGAGTTCATTGCGATGCAGTTAAAAAAGTCTTCAAATATTTGCATGGTACCTCAGATTATTCCTTATGTTATCATAGTAATATGACTGAAGACAATATTTCCCTTGATATTCATGGTTATGTGGATTTAGACTAGGTAGGTGATGTTGATAGCAAAAAAATTACTAGTGCTTATGTGTTTACTTTATTTGGTGGTGCAATTAGTTGGATGAGTAAGAAAAAAGTTGTGGTTGCTTTGTCCGCTACTAAATCAAAGTATATGGCAGCTACTCATGCTTGCAAAAAAGCAATTTGGGTTAAGAAACTTCATTCAGATATTGGAATAAAACAAGTTGCAATGACAATTTATTGTGACAGTCAAAGTGTGATATGTCTAGCCAAGAACCTAACATATCATGCCAAGACCAAGCACATTCATGTATAGTATCATTTTGTTAGAGATATGGTTGAAGATGGCAGGGTGAAGTTGGTTAAGGTAGGGACTTTGATGAATGTTTTTGATTATTTAATTAAGCCTATGTGTACAAAGAATTTCAGATGGTGTTTAGAGACTATGGGCCTTTCGGCCCCTAGCAATTAAAGAGATGATGTTTACACCCTCACGTTGCTCTTGCAAGGTGTTCAACAAGTGAGAGATTTGTTGGGAAAATGTTTCTCAGCCTTGTAATAATATACAATTTATTTTTGATAGGATATATATATATATATTTCCTAGTTACAACGATAGGTGTATACAATGGAAGCAAAGATAAAAATGTGAGCGTGTTAACTTTTTCAAGAAACTTCTAAAATGGTTGACATACATTAAATAATGATGTATTGTAAATCTAGACCATTTGTTATTAGGCCTTGTCTTTCCCTAGAATGTAACCCTATTTTATGAGGGTATTGTATTACAACTACAGTAGAGAGTGATGTATTATGAGAGTCTGATAGTGGTCGTGTGGTCTCTAGATCTCTGAGGGGTGATACTCATGTGAGAATATTTCTATGCACATATATTGTAATATTTATGATTGTTGAATAATATATTTGGTGGCTTTTGGAGTGTGGGATTTTTCTCTCAAAAGGGTTTTCCCCATGTAAATCACTATGTTGTGGTATGCATGATATTTATGTTTATTTTGTTTGAGTTTCTATAACTATTAAAGATTTGTAAAAAAAATTCATTATTCTCCTCTCAATATTAGTGTAGGAATTTTTTCCACTACCTTAGCTTCCTAAAAAAAAAGGACAATTGGTCTATCAATTTCCTTTTGCTAACCTAAATGTTTCAAGGAATCGAGAGAGCTAGTTTTCCAAGTTCAAACTATGACTCAAACAAATTACTATTAGACAACTACAGCATGGGACATAGACTTGATCGCGGTGTGTTGGGGTCTCGAAGATGTGTTGGCGTTCATACAAACAAAAAGTGTAAGTTATAATACAATACACTAAAGAACCTATTGAATGCCTAATTAACAGATTGTTATACTACTATAAATATAGAGAATGTTGAAATGACAGAAATAACAAGAATAGTACTTTAACAACACTAAGCTATAATTGACGAGAGAAAGGTTATAGAAATGAATGTTCAAACTTGTGAGTTGAGGCCTTCAAGAGATTCACTTGATGAACAATTTGCACACACAAGAACAAGAAAATGTTGGGGTTGTGCTTAAAGGACTGCCTTAGTCAATCACCCGCTTTGGTGTTTCCACCTCCATGAATAGCCAAATAGAAAAAATTGTACAAAGATGATAAAGAAGCTTATAGAAATGGAAATACCAAGCAATACTCAAACAAAGTTTTTACTACACGAGTAAATGATGCAAAAGTAAATGGCAGTGAATGGATATCACCTTCCCAACTAGATTCTCTCAAGGCACATAGAGGAAGATGTGAGCCTGCAAGCTCTCCAAATCCAACACTACTACAAAAATGAAGAGGAGGAGCCAATTAACAAAACCTTATAGCTTAAATTGAATGGTGGTGCAACTTGAAAGTGTGGGAATTGATCAAGTTGAGAAACCAAAGTGTGTAGAAGATTGAAGAAGGTAGATAGAATGAAGAATAAGGTAATTTAAAGGGAAGAATAGAGAAAAAAAGGGCTATTTGAAGTTGATTAGAGGGGCATAAATTGTTACACTTCGCATCTAATGAAGGAGTGTAATGCCTCTACAGACTCTAGAGGTAGGAATCCTGACAAGATAGAAGTGCATCATGCAGACGTTTATGTGTCGTGTTGGACTCCCCGATAAAAATTCCCCTATTGACACAAATGAGTGGCCAAGTGGATGGAAAATGGAAGCGGATGTGGAAAATATATCATTGGGATCACATTTTCCAAGGTAAGGGGTGTGTAAATAGGGAATTTGCAAAGGGGTGAAAATTCACACCATTACATTTTTCCCCCACTTTAGTGAGCATAAGTGTCAGCAAACAGTAAAGTAGAGTGAAAGAAGTTAAAGATAATATACTTGAATTGTCGAGGAAGTAGACCGCAATTTGGTAAACATGTGTGCAAGAGAGAGATGTCTCCACAAGTACTCAGTCCTAAGGAGATGTGAACAAAATTGTCATACATACTCAGTCTTGTGGAAGGTGAACAAAAGGCTCTGTAGGTGCTTTGTCTTATACAATTGGATCCACGGATGCTCGACCCTACAGAAGATGAACAAAGGGTTCTATAGGTGCTTAGTCTTGTAGAATGAAAATGCTTCATAGGTACTTGGTCCTGCAAAGGAGGTGCCACAAGTGTTTGGTCCTAAGGGAGGCCAGATGTGAAAGGCTCCATAGAGTCTAATTGGTCCTTACATGTGCTCAGTCCTACAAGGAAAGCTTGATGAGGTACTTGGTCCTCCAAGCTTGATTGAAGAAGAAACTTGGGTAAGTGCAAGAAGTTGGGTACACAAAGAGGGGAAGTTTTGGCCAAAAAAAATCTCGCAAAAAATGTGTACGCGTTATTAAAAAAATGTGTGTGTTATGGTTTGAGTACCCGAGCCTAAAAAAATGTGTATGCACTTAAAAATGCTTACGCGTTGTAACAAGTACACATTATATAATGCGTACATGTTTTATAACACGTACAAGTCATTTATTTAAAAAATTAAATAACTTTTAGAAACGTGTATGCGTTTTAAAATGCATACGTGTTTTTTAATGCAAAACGCGTACATGTTTCTAAAAAGTATTTTTTTTAAATAATCAAGAAAATAAAGAACGCATATGTGTTTTGTAATGAGTACATGTTTTTTAAAAATTCATACGTGTTATTTCAAAATTGAATTCCCAACCCACATGCAGCCTTAGTTTTAGGCTTGGGAAAGGCTTGGCAATTCGAGCCTTAGCCTTTGACCTGCAACTAAAAACTAAAGTAGATTGAAGAAGAATGTCCAACTTTGGCAATATGGTTGATGGACTTTTTTTTAATCAATCTATAAAATTAAAACCCATCATAGAACACGATGTCTACTTTCCAAATATAGAATTTTTATTAATATTGGATTATGTTTGCTATTTTTTAATTAATTTCTAAGCAAACTAGTCCTAAAACTTGAAATATTAGGATTTTTTTGTTTTTTAATAACTTTTTTTGGGTTAAGTTTCTTGTAAAAAAAATTATATGTCATCAAACTTAAGAAAACTCTCTACACAATGAAAAGAAAAAAAGATTCAAAAAATATTTATTTTAGGTCCAAAAATGATATCTGTACACGTTGATTTTTAAAAACAGCAATTAAGGCCAATAAAAATTCAATAAAAAAAATATTCAACAAAAAATTACAAAAAAATTCTACATCAATCTTCATGTTGTTAGCTCTCTTTCCCTAAAAGGAATTAGCAAAATACTTTTATTTGTGTCAAAAAGTGGTGTCCATACATGTGCTTGGTATGGTATAAAAATAGGGACTTTTAAAAAGTGGTTTTTATAGATCCCTATAAAAATATAATTTCTATAATCTGAATATTTAAATAAGTTACATATTTGGAAACTAGACTCAAAATTCAAACTTTCATATTACAGAATTTTTTTAAGATTCATTGTGTAAGTACCTCAAATTTTTAGTCCAAGTGTGACAAATTTTGAAAAACAACAAAAACACTTCCACTTTTTGAATTTTTTGTGTACCCAACTTCTTGCTTTTACCCACTTCACAGGTGCTCATTCCTACAAAGCAACATGTTAATCTATAGAAAAAACATGTTAGGCAAGCAAAAGTAATGCAGATAGACAGACAGTCGTATCTCAGAAAAAGAAATTGGAGAAGCTTTCAAAGGGGTCACTTAGGAACCCTTCAAAAGAAAAAAGGGGTCCGCTCAAGGGGTGCTCTGTTAGATAAGTGATGAAATTTTCATAAATGATACTGTCATCAAGGAATCTTTTTGAAATATTCTCTTTCATCAAGGAATTTGAAATAAGAAACATGGCCTCCTTGAAGGAAAATTTTTAGTTCTTTTTGCTACGAATTCAATTTTGAAAGAAAATATCGCTAAGGAGATCCTTATTGAAGGATGCAATTTTTGAAAAATGTAAATATTTCCATAAAAGGATTCATTGGCCACCAAATACACCTTACAAAAAAATGGAGAGGTAGGAGCCCCCCCTTAGGATGGTGTGTGCAAACTAAAGGAGCATCCTAAGGAAAGTAAGAACATCCAAAGATGTCATGACCCATGATACATGATGAGATATAGAAATGGAAATATTGTTGCACACACAAGGGACAACATATAGGCACCACAACATCAAGAAGAAATAAAATAAGAGAGAAAGATAAAAATAAAGATAAGCAAAGATGAAAAAAATAAGAGATAGGGGGATCTGATAATTCAGGGTCAAAACTACTCATAGATATAGATAGATAGATGTAATATATGTATGAATTGTCATCAATCCCCAAATTTTTTAGAACACAAAGAAGAGCACATGAAGACAAAACAAAAAAGGATCAACATTAAAGGGGGGCCTAAATGCCCCCAACACTTTACATCGTCCCCCATTGTCAAAAATCAAGATACAACATATAAAAGAATGATGTAACAAATAGAAGAAGTTTATGAAACAATTTCACTCCTATATCCAAGCACCTTAGAGGGTGAAAAGGTCCTCCAAGAACACATAAAAACAAGCATGGGGGAAACACAACACACACAAATCTAATCTATAGCTAAAGAAGAGTTGTGTCCCTAGTCCTCATCAACCAGGAGGTCATTGTTCTCCTAATCTAGATCATTGTAAGGTGAAGGTAGACAATCCTATAATTGGGGGATAGTAAGGAGAGCACCCTACAAATCTCCTATGACAAGGTCTAAGGAAGAATGCCCTTTAAGTTCTTCACTTAACTCTTGTGAGGTAAATGTCATTGATCTTGCAAAGATCGTTGATAGAGCTAGGACATCATCATCTAAGTTAAACAAGCACTTGATAGGAGTGCCATGTGTTAACTAAGTGAGAGATGAAGGAGACAACTGAGATTCACCATCAACCTTGTCAAGAGAGACGGTAACAAGCTCCGAAAATGTTTGGGCCACCTCCGTCACAAGGGAAATATAAGCCAAAGCGAAACTCTGCCAAATAAGGTGATCCCTTCTTCTAACCTCCATTAGAAGTGAGGTCATCCTCCAACTTACAATTCATTGGAGGATGTATAATCCCCACAAAGGAAGTGGAAGGTGAGGAGGAAGAGGATAAGGCCACAACAGACACCACAGTGGTGTTCGACATGCCCACAGGCCAAAAAATCAATGAGATGTTTGAAAAGGACATCAAAAGAAGAGGATCCACTGAGGAAGTGATGAAAACCTACACCCTTTTGAGGTGAGGGTCATTAGTATTCATCAAGGGAGCTAGAAAAAAGATCAAGGAAACGGGAACCAAAGTTTCTAGAAGCAGAAGAGGGAAGCATAGCAGGAGATTCTAAAATAGGAGTTGTTGTCTCCTCTTCTACCTTCTATGAAGCAACTTTCATAGTATCCAGATCCTTCCTCCAACACTTATGCTCATGCACAAGCAGGTTTCATCAGCTTTGAGAACTAGAATTCACTACATGGGAAAGAACAGGAGGGTCATAATCTATCATAGGTGTTCCCTCCACAACCATTACTAGTGGAAGGGAAACCTACTAGATGGACACAGGAGCAGGAAACATAGAAGTAAAGAGTGAAATAGGTGGAGAAGCAAACTCATACACCTCGATGGTAGACCTTTTCCCATTCACTACCCTAGGGGTGGGAGCAGTAGGAGGCCGCAAAGGCCAAGAAACAGGGGTAACTCTATGAGATCCCTTCTCCTTACCATAGAAAATGGGCCTAGGCATCATGGGTAGGATGGGAAGCTTGAATACTTGAGGCCTCACCTTCTACCAAGATGGCACTATTGTACTACCCATGCGAGGCATAGGATCAGATGTCGAAGGTACCATAGTAGGGCAGGAGGCAAAAGCAGATGAAATAGAGGAAGAAGAGGAAGGATCCTAGGCACAAGTAGGCCTCCCCTTCCCCTTTTGAGAAGAAGAGGAGGCAACATGTTGTTGTGTTATCATAGAAGCCTTAACTAAAATGGCATAAGGGGAGATAGGGTAAGTCACCTTCATTTTTATACCCCCATTCTTATATTTAATGTAGATGTGATACAATAGGTTCATTCTTGGAGGAAGCTGTGATATCCAAATGTTTAACCTATTCTAAGAAATTAAAATGCAATGGAAAACATAATGAAACACCTCAAGATTAGCCTAAGGAATTTTTAAGTGCAAAGAGGAAAGTGTTAAATGAAGATAAATGGATATACCTCCCTTCTTGCAGCTAAAACTCCTTGGTTGGCCTTTGATTTGGATTGATTTGTATGCTCCTTGATGGCTCTTGATATGGCTAAATGCAAGTCTTGACTATATGCTTGAATGTAAATGCAAATGGATGAAAGTTGATCGCTAGATGAGTGCACAAAATGGCAGCATTTAGTTACAAAATGGCTAAGTCTTTTTTTTCAAATGCCTTAGAGGAAGGGGTATTTATAGAAGAATTTGAATTCTCTAGAGAATTCAATGGTTGGGATTTATCCAACAAGGCCAAGATGAAGGGCTAAGATGAGTTGAGGACTCACAAGCCCTCACATCTTGACATGTGGATTGTGAGATGGCTAAGGGTGAGATGATGTGTAGGTGATGTGGAGGAAGGACAAGTACCTTCCAAGTACCTTGATGTGACCTTTCAATGATCACATGGGGAAGGGGAAAGCTTTGGGAGAATAAAAGTGAATTTTAAATTCATAATTATTGGAAGAATCTAGTGGATAAGAAAAGGTTCCCAAAAGGTGGGAATTTATCACATGTGACTTGATGTGACAAGTCAAAGGTTCTGGAAGATGCATGGGAAAAGGGGATTCTAGGAATAATAAAAGTGAATTAAAAATTCACATGGGGAAGAGAAGAGCCTAGGGTGAATAAAAAGGAATTAAAAATTCCTTGGGGGGTGGGGAGAGTTGACCAAGGTACTAATTATTTTTAACTAATTAGTAATTAGAAGATAATTATGGGTTAATGAGGATTAAAAGACAACTTGCAAAAGTTGGAGGATGTGACACATCCTAATCAAGGATTAGGCATGTGCACATTTTTAATGAAGAGATTGAGAGATGGATTAGAATTAGATGAAAATAACATGTGAGAAATTAAATAAATGTAATATTTATTTAATTCATTTAATGAAAACAGGATTAAGGAGAGTAAGGTATTTAATTATTAATTAAATACCTTAGGGATTTGGAAGAATTAAGGATATTAATTAAATAATAGTAATATTACTTAATTAACTCGGATAAGAGGATGTTTAGATGAAAAGTGGTAAATTTGGATAAATTAAGTGTCTAAATTTGGATGTCTACAGAAGCAAACCAACAGGGTAGGCCAAAAGTGATCTAATGAGTATCCCCCACAAAACACTGGAGGTTTATATCCAATGTTGTGCATAATATGCATAGAGCCCTCATGAGAAAACTTCAAAAAATTATGAACTACTGGAGTGATTTCATTCATGGAAACTAGCCATGGGATTGCTAGATTTACTATGAACAAGTCAGACTCTGGGATGATACCAAAAAGAGCATTTGCAGTCCTAGGTCCTACTAGGATTGAGAGGGTGATAGAACTAATTAGAGGGACCAAGAGTCTATTATGATTACATATTATTCTCTTTGATTCATCATACCCATCCTTATTCAAGAAATTTATCAGCATAATCTCCTCTGTTATAACATTAACATAACACGTGGGATCAATGAGAACACCAGTCACAATTTTCCTAATGATACGAGTGGGAGTGTATAGAGGAGAAGGTTATCTATTCACGTTCATAGGCATGTCCTGCGATGTAAATGTTATAGCAGGTGATCCATTCATAGGTTGCACATAAGGGATGGCAAGAATCATTAAAGATGTCATGTTTGCGTACTTCGAAAGGGCTTACCCAAGATACCCCAAAGGTTTTACAATCATTTTGTGAACTATTCTATATTTTTCTTCACAATGTTTAGGGATCCTTCTAACTATGCCACTAGGGGTTGTAGGTTGGGTTCAAGGCTATGCACCCTGCAACACACACACCCATAATACATCTAGAACACAAGAGAAGATTCCTTCAACACTACTAAATGGAACCAAAATATTTCATGTCGGTTTCACCAAAATGTAGAGGAGGGGGCCAATTGCATAGGGACTCTAGGTCATGAGAGAGCCTGGAACAATAGGGTGCCTCAATCTACCTCAAGCTAGATGAATGGATTGAAAAGGTTTAGGGTTTCAAGGGATAAAAAGGAAGGACAACTAGTCTATCACTTTCCTTCTACTAACCTAAATGTTTCAAGGAATCGAGAGAGCTAGTATTCTAGGTTCAAATTGTAACTTGGACAACTTACTACTAGAGGACTACAACATAGGACATGGACTCCAACATGACATGTAGGGGTCTCAGGGATGTGTTAGCATCCATATAGACAAAAAGTGTAAGGTACCATACAAAACACCAGAGAACCTATTGACTACCTGATTAACAAAGTTTTATACTATTATAGAGATAGAGAATGTTGAAATGATAGAAATAACAAGAAGAATACTTTAACAACACTAAGCTAGAATTTGATGAGAGAAAGGTGGTAGAAATGAACCTTCAAACCCATGAGTTGAGGCCTTTAAGTGCTTCACTTGACAAACCTACATAAAAAAGAACAAGAAAATATTGGAGAAGTGTTTAGAGGACTTCCTTAGTTAGTCCTCGACTTTGGTGTTTCCACCTCCACAGACAAGCAAATAGAAACAATTGTACAAATATGATTTAAAGAAGCTTATAGAAATGGAAATACCAAGTAATACTCAAACAAATATGCCACTACGCTAGTAGATGATGCAAAAGTAAATGACAATGAATGGATATCACCTTGCCGACTAGATGCTCTCAAGGCAAGTAGAGGAAGATGTAGTTCCCCTTCGTGTTCAACCCTTTTCTTGATGTTTGAATAAGTTTGGTTGGGTTTTTAGAGTTGATATTCAATGTTGATAATGTTATTCTTCTAATTTTTGAATTTAAATAAATTATTAATAGATGGCTTGTGGAGAAGGTTAATGTTTATGTGTTGCCTTGTTTAAATTGAGATAATTAAATTAAAATTAATTTTTAGAATGTTTGATTAAATTGGAAGTAAATAAATTAATAATTAAATGGAGTTGTTAAATAGTTATCATTATGTTTAATTTTTAATTAATTCACTAAATTAAATTATGCGATTAAATGCTTTTATAAATTAAAATAAAGATAATTATTACTATTATTATTGAGTGAAAGTAAATTAAATATGGAAAGATAGTATAATTCAAAATAGAATAATTAATTGGAGGAGATTTGTGAACAAGTTGATAAAGCAAGTTCAAAAATGGAAAAAGAGGAGTTTGAGCCCATGCATAGCTCTGAACTAGTTTCAAAATAAAAATTGGTCCTTTTAAATGATAATTGCTTGATTTTTATTTTGAAAAACTAAAAAATTTCCTTGTTTTTAATAATACTCATTTTGGAAAAAGGGGGAGGAATTAATTTTGTTTTGGGAAGAAGGAAATTGGGCTCTACAAAATTTTTTTGAAAAGAATACAGTTTTGGATTGAAATTGTTTTCAAAGTGGATAATTTTTTTAAAGTGATCAAGTTTTGGAGAAAGGATTTGTGGCTGCGAAAGAGTGGTCTTCAATACATCTTCTCCACCTTCAAGCATAGGACTCCAAGTTGGCATCATCTTGTTCTCATTCCATTTGTGTTTGTGAATGATCATCTCTTCTTTGTTTGTTGAAAATGATTGTTGTGTTTCGATTGAAAAGAAAATATAAAAATATCACTTGTGTTGCAATGGATTATATTTCCATTGGAGAGATTATGTTTTATTGTGTTTTGAACTTTATCTCCTCTGCATCTGATTTCCTTAGTGAGATCACTTTTCTCTGTTTTCTTGGAGTGAACTATGTAGAGAATAAAAATGTTTCGAGCTTTTTATGTTGTGTTCTTTTAATCGCCCTTCCATTTTGGAAAAAAAAATATGCTCTCTCCCAACAATTGAAATATTAGCCTTAGCCATATTGGTTATTAAGGATTTGACTTATAACTATTAAACTTGGTGTGGTTATTAAGTGTTGATTTTGCCCTTTTCTTTTGTCACTGCATGCTAGAGCGTTCTTCCCATCTTATGTCACTTTTGTTGTCTGGTCAAGATTTCTTTCTGAGGGTGGCATTTCAATTTCAGTATCTATTTTAAGATGGTTTTTCTTGATTTATCTTTTCCTTGTGAGAAGTCAACTTCCCTTGATTTTAGGGTGTAGTTCTTCCAATTTGCCTCTATGTTCAATTTTTGTGGATTTCCTTTGTAAGATTTTGAATTTTGGCCTACCTCTTAGTATTGGTTTCACGTTTTGCTGATGGCGCATATGTTTGTGTAAGCCAAAGCCTCAATTAGGACCTTTTTGTTGGCTTTTCCATGGAGCTTTAGCCATTCCTCACTAGCCTGTGTTCCTGCGCCTTCTCTTCATTCTATAGATTTTCCTATAATCGATACTTATGTTTTAGGAGATTTGATTTATTCAAGTATTCAATATTGTTTAGATCCTATTTGATGGGTCTGTAGATTTGATATTAAGTAGGAAGCCACTTCATATGTTCAGACTTTATGGTTGATGTATATACGTTATATTTGTCTTTCACTGAGATCTGTTATACCTAGTTTAATCAGTTGCGCTAGATTTGATAGGGCCAAAAAATTGTATAGCAATTCTTTGTATTGGATAGATAACTATGTCTGGTAATTATTCTTTATATATATCCTTCCATTAAGTTCGTAGTATGCAGAAAAATTGGTTTCTGATGATTTGAAAGGGGATGTTATTTGTATAGCTGATTTTATTGAGCACAATTAAATATAGGGTCACTAACTTTAGAAATTTTGCCCCATTATATATTCATGATAGCAGTTTATCTTAATTAATTATATATATATATATATATATATATATATATATATATATATATATATATATATGTCTATATATATATATATCATGATTAATTAAACAACATTGTTAAATTTTCAATATATATATATGGTTATATATATGGATAACTATATCATAATTTTAATCCAAGAATAACCGTTTGAGTAAATATGGAATAGAAAATAATACATGTTGATCTTTTAAATAAATGGTTTTAGTATGGATGAATAAATAGAATGTTGTTGATTTTAAATGTCCTTTGAATAATTGTTATTGTCATTATTATGTGTCATTGTGGTAGATAACCTTGTTAAGTGAATCTAATAGTCAAGTTAAAAGCAATTGAAGTGTGAACCATGATTGCAATGTTGTTGTGTCATCGTTTTGGGTAACTTAAGTGGGTTAAAATAGTAAGTAATCAAAATTGTGGAGGCAATACCATTTACAAAGTTTTCCCTAGTTGTTTCGATTGTGTGATCATGTTGAGTTATTGGGTTGATTTTTGAATTGAGTTGTGAATCGATTGGTTACTATTGTTGTCATAGTGTGGAGATTTGGAAGATTTTGGAACATTGTGGTTGATTTTGTACTATGCCAATTTTGGTTATGGTTTAAAGTGGAGCACATTTGTGTCAGATGGTTATTAAGAATATTTTAATTTTGTGGTTCTGATCTGGTGGACATTTTTCAGTGAAAATTGAAGTATCTTATTTCTCTCCAGAATCTGCACCATCAGAAAGATCTCGGCATCCTGATTCCAACGCAACTCGAACGGAGTGAAAAGGAGTCCATTTGCACGAGTTATAGCAGTCAAACCTTCGGTCAAACTAGAATCAGAGCGCATCCAGGAAGTGAAAAAAATGATGTCATCAAAAATTGTCAAAGTTGGCATCATCACGAAGAGCTCGCTGAGATGATTCTGACGGTGTCCGTTTCATCGAAATCCGACATCGTATGCTCAACTTATCAGTGGTCAAAGTTTGCAGTTGACTTTTGAGGTGGACCGTACGGATGTTGACGTCAGCATTCTGTACTGTACGTACATTGAAATGGATCAATCGGTATGCACCACGTGGCATCCACATCGGCAGTGTACGGACCAATCACATATCGACACGTGTCATCCGTACGCCCAGTCAGCAGTCCGTAGCACAGTTGGTAGTCCAGTCATCATGCAACGTCATCGTCTAGTCAGTAGGCCACGTCATTGGACACGTCATCATGCCACGTCAATTCCACATCATCAGTTAATTAGCATCCTAGTCGGCATCTCCGTCAGCAGTTGAGTCAGCTTAGACGTCAGTGACAGTTGTCATCCATGTAAGCGGAACGGGCCAATCAGTGTTTGCCACGTGGCACCCTCTGGTGCGAGACGTGGCTCGGTTCTCCATTCTGTCTGCGCCGATGGTTGAAGGTGATAGTTTTGTTTAACAAAAGGTTGGTAAGGGGATTCGATCTCAGAACCCCTCATGTCCGAAACTCCCGCGTGACCGTTGTGCCACGGCTGGCGCGTTTAACTATAGTTGGATGCCGCTTGTTTTTGTTATTTATTCGTTTGAAATTGGTGAAAAAAAACCAACGGCGTGTGGTTTGAACCCGCAACCACCGGCCCACTAAAACTTAATACTGCCGATAGACCATTCGGTAGTTTTTGAATATGTCTAGGCATCGGTCGGTTTTGGCAAATGCCCAAAAACCGAATGCCTTAATTCAAACAAAAATCCCTCCAAATTTCAAACAAACTCCTAAATTTGAAATGTAAACAAACAACAATCTCCCAAATTTGTAAAGCCCGAGTCAAGAATATAAGGGCTAAAATATTATTAAAGATTATATGGGAGATTAGGTTGTTTTTAGGGGATTTAATAGGGATTTATATGTAAAAATGGAGATATGGGAATATTTTGTAAATCATATGGTTTTATACCATATTGGGTTAATTTTTTGTATTTAAAAGGGGTGTGAGGTGAGAGTGGGGGTTAAGTTTTTTTTCAGGTAATGAAGTCTTGATGCTGAGGTGATGAAAGAGAGGTCTTGTTGAAGAGTTTTCAAGTCATTCTTGTATGCCAGAGCGCTGTTATGCTGCCGAAGTGCTTGGAGAATGGTTATGGTGCTGTTGTAATTGATTTTTGGAGTTAATTGGATCAGTCTCTCTATTGGAGTGGACCCGGAGACGTAGTCACGTTTTGTGACGAACTCCGTTATCAACTATTTGCACTTCTCTTCTTCTCTCTCTTTCTTTCTCTCATTTCCTTCCTTTCTGTTATAATCACCTTGTTATTGCTTTCATTTTGTTATTTTCATAAGTTAATTTTGATTTAATTAACTTGGAATAATCATTGTAAAAGCATTGTAAAAGTTAAGCATTTAAATACTGCAATCTAGTCTAGATCCTATACAGATCAAGTTGGTATCAGAGCTCAGTTGACTATTATTGCAGTTATTTGTTTTTGAATGCTAACGAGATCCAGGATTCAGAAGGGTGAAGGAAAGCTCGAAGACTTTGATCCTGAGATTGGGAAGCGTAGAACATTTCTGAAGATGTCAGTTTCTGGAATGGAGGTTCCTGAAGAAATCAATGAGCAGGAGTTTCGAAGAGCATTCCTCGAGATGAAGGCTAAGGTGGACATTCTTTTTCAAGAGAGACAAGAGCGGAAAGAACGTGAAGAAGGTTCGTCGAAGCAAGATCGCCAAGACAAGAAAGGGAAACAACATGGAGATGGTGGCAAGCAACCAAATCGCCCCTTTTCTTCTTCTCCTCCCCCTTCTCCTTCTCCTTCTTCTCCATCTTCTCCTCATTCTATTTCTTCTAATCCTTTCAAGAGTGGGTATAAACCTAAAATCAAATTGGATGTAAAATTTGACTTACCTAAATATTGTGGTGAACTTAATGCTAAAAAATTGGATGATTGGGTTCAACAAGTAGAAGTTTACTGTAGAGTCCAGAACCTATTAGATGATGTTGATAGGATCCAATTAGCTACTCTTCGTTTAGGAGGTACAGCTTTAACCTGGTGGGAGAGTAAGACTAAGGCAGAAGTTTCACAGCATGGTAGAGTCAGTTTAACTTGGGCAGAATTTGTTAATGCTCTTAAGAAGCAGTTTTATCCCCTAGGACATATGCAGCAGTTAATGATGGATTGGCAAATGTTTAGGCAAGGGAAAGGTCAAACTGTCCAAGAATACACCCATGAATTTAGGAAAAGGGCTATTGCTTTGAATGTTCCTTTGTATACCCAAGACACGTTGTTGAAGTACATAGGAGGTCTGCATTCCTACCTTAGGCATTCTATTTTGGTTTTGAACCCTTGTAATTTGGATGAAGTGTCTGTTCAAGCTATACACTTAGAGTCAAGGGGTAAAGGATCTTTTATTGATAAGTTTGATATGGATGTAAAGAAATCTTCTAAGAATGCAGAGACAGGGAAAGGAAAGAAGGCAGCTACAGTTGAGAAGGATGAGAAACTTTCTTGCACTCATTGTGACAAGAATGGTCATGATGAAGATCATTGTTGGAAGTTACATCCAGAACTGAGGCCTAAGTGGGCTCAAAGACGTAATCAGAAATAGAAAGGTAAGGAGCAATCCATGAATGTTGTTATGGATCTTGGTTCAGATTCAGATGATGAGACTAAGATAACAGCTATGGGGTTAAAAGGTAAAGCTCCTATTTCTGGTGTTTCTGTTGCTAGTTGTGCTTCTTCTTCTACAGTTAATGATTTCTCTGAAGATGCAAAAGGAATGAGCTTTTTCATTTAAGGGTTGTTGCTAAGAACAGTAAAATTGATGCACTCATAGATAGTGGTTCTCAAGTGAATTTAATTTCAGAAAGTGTTGTAAAGAACTTGGGATTAAAAACTACACATAAGAAACCTTATCCACTAGGTTGGATTTGTGAAAATGATAAGTTGCAAGTAACAAAACAATGCACCTTAAGGTTCACAATCACTAGTAATTTGTGGATGAAGTACAGTTTGATGTAGTTCCATTGGATATCTGGGATAGTGCTTGGTAGCCCTTATCTTTATGATCGGAAAGCAATTTTCTATAGGGAAAAGAATCATTATCACTTGTTTAAAGATGGCATTCAGTATATTGTACATTCTCACAAGATTAAGACTGATCGTTCTTTTGCAAACACAGGGCAGTTAAAGAGGGTAATTAATGCAAGTAAAGAATTAACTCTTATGTCTGTCAGTACAGGTGGTTCTAAACTTGAACTTGGAGTAGCTAACCAGGGTCAGATGTTGCAGGATGCACTTGCAGTACAGCATGAGAAAATGATTATCGAAAGCATTGATGGATCCTTGGGTAATAATGTTCCTGTTGTGAAGGATCGATATGTTGTTGACTTACTTTCTTTCATTTCTACATTATTGTTCAGCTTGATGCTAGTCAATTTTTGTTGGTTAGTGGCTACGACAATTGATGTAGATGCTTATGGAAGTGATAAAGTTATGTTTATGTTCAACAATATTTCTGCAGTGTTGATTATGCTTGTGAGCCAGGTATTCAGATGTACAGGGGATACAGGACAAGTGGGGAGGCCAAGTCCTCACTTAATGTCAGATTAAATGCCACTTTTGGAGGTCCAAAAGGTCTTCAGTGGGGAGGCCTGATTTGGTGGACATTTTTCAGTGAAAATTGAAGTATCTTATTTCTCTCCAGAATCTGCACCATCAGAAAGATCTCGGCATCCTGATTCCAACGCAACTTGAACGGAGTGAAAAGGAGTCCGTTTGCACGAGTTATAGCCAGTCAAACCTTTGGTCAAACTAGAATCAGAGCGCGTCCAGGAAGTGAAAAAAATGATGTTGTCAAAAGTTGTCAAAGTTGGTATCATCACGAAGAGCTCGCTGAGATGATTCCGACGGCGTTCGTTTCATCAAAATCCGACATCGTATGCTCAACTTATCAGTGGTCAAAGTTTGCAGTTGACTTTTGAGGTGGACCATACGAATGCTGACGTCAGCATTCTGTACTGTACGTACATTGAAATGGATCAGTCGGTATGCACCACGTGGCATCCACATCGGCAGTGTACGAACCAATCACATATCAACACGTGTCATCCGTACGCCCAGTCAGCAGTCCGTAGCACAGTTGGCAGTCCAGTCATCATGCAACGTCATCGTCTAGTCAGCGGGCCACGTCATTGGACACGTCATCATGCCACGTCAGTTCCACATCATCAGTTAATCATCATCCTAGTCGGCATCTCCGTCAGCAGTCGAGTCAGCTTAGACGTCAGTGACAGTTGTCATCCATGTAAGCGGAACGAGCCAATCAGTGTTTGCCACGTGGCACCCTCTTGTGCGAGACGTGGCTCGGTTCTCCATTCTGTATGCGCCGACGGTTGAAGGTGACAGTTTTGTTTAACAAAAGGTTGGTAAGGGGATTCGATCTCAGAACCCCTCATGTCTGAAACTCCTGCGTGACCATTGTGCCACGGCTGGCGTGTTTAACTATAGTTGGATGCCGCTTGTTTTTGTTATTTATTCGTTTGAAATTGGTGAAAACAAACCAACGGCCGGTGGTTTGAACCCGCAACCACCGGCCCACTAAAACTTAATACTGCCGATAGACCATTCGGTAGTTTTTGAATATGTCTAGGCATCGGTCGGTTTTGGCAAATGCCCAAAAACCAAATGCCTTAATTCAAACAAAAATCCCTCCAAATTTCAAACAAACTCCTAAATTTGAAATGTAAACAAACAACAATCTCCCAAATTTGTAAAGCCCAAGTCAAGAATATAAGGGCTAAAATATTATTAAAGATTATATGGGAGATTAGGTTGTTTTTAGGGGGATTTAATAGGGATTTATATGTAAAAATGGAGATATGGGAATATTTTGTAAATCATATGGTTTTATATCATATTGGGTTAATTTTTTGTATTTAAAAGGGGTGTGAGGTGAGAGTGGGGGTTAAGTTTTTTTTCAAGTAATGAAGTCTTGATGCTGAGGTGACGAAAGAGAGGTCTTGTTGAAGAGTTTTCAAGTCATTCTTGTATGCCAGAGTGCTGTTATGCTGCCGAAGTGCTTGGAGAATGGTTATGGTGCTGTTGTAATTGATTTTTGGAGTTAATCGGATCGGTCTCTCTATTGGAGTGGACCGGAGCGTAGTCCGTTTGTGACCTAACTCCGTTATCAACTGCTTGCACTCTCTTCTTTCTCTCATTTCCTTCCTTTCTGTTATAATCACCTTGTTATTACTTTCATTTTGTTATTTCCATAAGTTAATTTTGATTTAATTAACTTGGAATAATCATTGTAAAAGCATTGTAAAAGTTAAGCATTTAAATACTGCAATCTAGTCTAGATCCTATATAGATCAAGTTAATTATTTTAGTTTTGATTAATTTTGAAGATCTCTTTGGTGAGGTTACCTCTCATTATTCTACACTGGTGATTTGTAATTTAAGGATTGAAAATAGCCTTTTGAGATCATGTTACTATTGTCACTTCAATTGGGAAACCATTGTATTAGTGATTTGTCTGGCTTCCAGAGTTTTGGGAAAAGAGCTTTCTTCTTGTTGGATTTCATGTTGAGTTCTTTGTGAACACTTGATTCTTGTACTTGATTACGATTATGTGGGTTTCAGCCTTGCACTATGGAAATTGTTTTATTATGGAGGTTTTGTGTGAGATGGTGTATGTCTCACTTTATGTGATATTCATGTGACTTTTATGTTGTGCAAGATGGCTTACCTCATCAGATTTGTTTTGGGACTTCTAATTGTTAGTAGGGGGAGTAGCTCTCAATGGGGGCTGACACACAAAGTGGCATCAGGGTAATTCATTGGGATTTTCATAAATAAGTGATAACCTAAATAATTAATTAGGGGGGAATGGGTAATTGACACATTAATCAAGATAAGTAGATGCCTCGCCCATGCCTGTAGTGCTTTCGTAGGCTAAGGATGGGTTGAGAAGGCCTAGTTGGCAAGATCACTAGCTTGTCCTCATGAAAGGTAAGTGATTTCACATGTGTCACCCTATGGGGTCGACACCTAGTGAGAGGTAGACAAGGTAACCATAGATGGGGTTTAGTGTCTAGACTGTCAGGGTAGCCCATGTTAGGCCCATGCGATGACACTCCTCCCTATAGCAATATTGTTTTCCTTCTTTTTTTCCCCTTGTTGTACATGTACCTCTGGAAGCGGTTGTTCTTTATGTTTTGTCTTGTTGCACTTGTTGTGGAGTCTTGTTAGCCTTGTCTACTTTATTGTTTCATGTTGTGGGTCCTTATTGTCATCTCCTAGCATGGGGGGTAGGCCTTAGGGTCCACATGGTTGGGTGGAACATGCTATGCACTACATTGGGTTCCCAATCAAAGTTAGTGATGCAAGTTGTACCGTTTGCAGTGATTCCAAAGCTTTACCAGAGTTGGAGATGGCATTGATGCTAGGTATTACATTCACTTTAGTTGTATCACATTATGTAAATTGGTGAATCCTTCCTATTTTATGATGGGGAGCACAGTTGTATTGTTGTAATCTTTGAATGATGTATATTCATAAAATAAATGTAATGGATGTATTCTTTGGTATTATCATGTGATCACAGATGGATGTTATATAATGTCATGGATGTATGTATGTTGTTTATTTATTCTTTATGATGGTTTTAAAATGAATACTTGTGAGTAAATATTCATCATTATGGGAATTGGGTCATATTAGGTATGCTCGCAAGTAATGCAATCATGTTACCCCAAAGGACTAGATAGATGATGTGTATGTATAGTTTCATTATTGGTGTTGTATATTGGTAACGCACATTTCATAATTGTTTTACTTTTAAAAAAAAAATTGCTATAATTGTTAGTTGTTGTGTTGTCCTTTGGGGTTTGTGTGGCAGGGTGTTACATCTTGGTATTAGAGCCAGGTTATCAAACACTAGGTACTTTGGGTCAATTGAGCCCATTACGTTGACCTAGTTGCTCATACTCTTGAGGTTACATTTTTCCTTTTGTGTCATCCTCGCTTAGCAACCCAATTTTTTCCTTAGGTGGTGTTGTCCAATGGTGCAGAAAACTAGTGGAAAGGATAGGACCCTCGGTGTAGTGTGCAATGCACCGATATTCTTCCTACCGAGAATGCATTATGAACCCTTGTGTTGCCTTGTGATTTTTTTCCAATGATATGAATTTGTGTGTGTATGTGAAGAATGTGTGTTAAATCTAGAATTTTGTGCTTATGAAGTGATAAGTTGTGTTTCTATTTTTGGAAGGTGACCTTTTGTCACATATTTAGACTCTTGAACTTGTGGTTTTTTCTTTCTATCACCCTCACCTAATTGTTGTGACCCTTTTTCCCTTGGTGGTGTGTGTAGGATGCCTAGGTTTTGAGGTCGAGATTGAGGTAGAGGACATAGTGGTGGCCATAGGGTTAACCGCTAGGGCACTTCATCTTAGAGTTCCCACAAGTCTAAATGTGAGGAACAACAGGGTTCCCAAAATAGCCCAAGAGGTAGAGGTTTGAATCCAGATCCATTATGTCCCTTGCTTAAGGAGCTTCCTACTCATTCAGACCCTAGTTAAGTGTGTAACCAACATGTGGTTAGGGAGAGAAAATTTTGGATTACCTATAAGAGGAGAAGCAAAACCAATTCGGGGAATCTTTTGATTAATAAGAGAAAACTTGTAACAACTAAGAAAGTTCATGTTCCAACTCTTGGATATAGACTGATTCCTTACTCTGAGTATAGTGATCAGGAGGAACCTATCACAAGCAATGACAGTGATTCCTAATCACTTTTGTGTTGAACTTGTCATAGGCAGTGATAGCTGCTTTGTAAACAATTTTGTTTGTTATCATGTAGCTTTTGGCTAGAGGGGATTTATTCCAAATGTGAGAGTTATACCATTACTATTTGTAAGCTCCAATAGTGAGCCTGATTGTGCCCCTCGCTCTGTTCTCTGTTGGACTAATAGTTATTTTTTTTAGCATACATTATGATACTTGGTAGATGTTAGTCCTACTATTTTGGAATTGGTTCTAGATGACAGTGGGTCAGACTTTGATGATCATGATGTTAATATCTTATGTGTACTTTGTGATGGATATGTGAATTTATTGTGTGTTTGGATTAATTTGAGTATGTATCATGTGGACATATGACTATACTTGTTGTGCATCTGGTTAGTGATTTATATATGTTGTGTATGATGTAATTATTATTACTTGATGATACGGTTCTTGTTTGAGGTCTTGGTGGGAGGGACGGTGTAGCATTACTCATTCACGAGCACCTTGCTACACTATGACTTCCTTTCATAGTGTGTTTGTTATTTGATATATATATATATATATATATATATATATATATATATATATATATATATATATATATATGTTGCTTGATAGTTTGTTTAATGCAGGTTGCAGGTACCAGGCATCGACTCCACCTACATTTTCAGGTCTGAGTGTTCCTTAAAACCCAATGGAAATGATGTTGAAAATGGAGATGACAAAAGGTCCCCTACACTCGCCATCATCCTCAAAGAGGATGTGTATCTCGTCAATCACCCGTTAGTTGTGTTTTTGTTTATGGTCAGTTGCTCTCATCTTTTGTCCTTGTTCATATTGGGTTGCTTTATTATTTGATGTTTTTTTTTACATTTAAGGAAAGGTGAACATGATATTATTTAATGAATTATAGGATTAATGTGTGTGTATTCTATCCCAACCTTGTGACTTCGAGGAGTAAGTCGAAGCTTAGGGGGGAGGATGTAGTGCCCCTTCATGTTCGGCCTTTTCTTGACGCTTGAGTAAGTTTGGTTGGATGTTTAGTGTTGATATTTAGTGTTAATAATGTTATTCTTGTAATTTTTGAATTTCAATAAATTATTAATGAATGTCTTGTGGAGAAGGTTAATGTTTATGTGTTGCCTTGTTTAAATTGAGATAATTAGAATGTTTGATTAAATTGGAATTAAATAAATTAATAATTAAATGGAGTTGTTAAATAGTTATCATTATGTTTAATTTTTAATTAATTCACTAAATTAAATTATGTGATTAAATGCTTTTATAAATTAAAATAAAGATAATTATTACTATTATTATTGTGTGAAAGTAAATTAAATATGTAAAGATAATATAATTCAAAATAGAATAATTAATTGGAGGAGATTTACAAACAAGTTGATAAAGCAAGTTCAAAAATGGAAAAAGAGGAGTTTGAGCCCATGCATAGCTCTGAACTAGTTTTGAAATAGAAATTGGTCCTTTTAAATGATAATTGCTAGATTTTTATTTTGAAAAACTAAAAAATTTCCTTGTTTTTAATAATGCTCATTTTGGAAAAAGGGGGAGGAATTAATTTTGTTTTGGAAAGAAGGAAATTGGGCTCTGCAAAAATATTTTGAAAAGAATACAGTTTTGGATTGAAATTGTTTTTGAAGTGGATATATTTATGAAAGTGATCAAGTTTTGGAGAAAGGATTTGTGGCTGCAAAAGAGTGGTCTTCAGCACATCTTCTCCATCTTTGAGCGTAGGACTCCAGGTTGGCATTATATTGTTCTCATTTCATCTATGTTTGTGAATGATCATCTCTTCTTTGTTTGCTGAAAATGACTGTTGTGTTTTAATTGAAAAGAAAATATAAATATATCACTTGTGTTGCAATGGATTATATTTTTGTTGGAGAGATTATGTTTTATTGCATTTTGAACTTTATCTCCTCTGCATTTGATTTCTTTAGTGAGATTGCTTTTCTTTGTTTTCTTGGAGTGAACTATGTAGAGAATAAAAATGTTTTGAGCTTTTTATGCTACATTCTTTTAATCATCCTTCCATTTTGGAAAACGAAATATATTCTCTCTCCCAACAATCAAAATATTAGCCTTAGCCATATTGTTATTGAAGATTTGACTTATAACTATTGAATTTGGTGTGGTTATTAAGTGTTGATTTCGCCCTTTTCTTTTGTCATTGCATGCTAGCACATTCTTCCCATCTTATGTGACTTTTGTTGTCTAGTCAAGATTCCTTTATGAGGGTGGAAATTCAATTTCAACATCTATTTTAAACTGGATTTTCTTAATTTATCTTTGCCTTGTGAGAATTCAGCTTCCCCTAATTTTGGGGCGTAGTTCTTCCAATTTGCCTCTATGTTCAATTTTTGTGGATTTCCTTTGTAAGATTTTGAATTTTGGCCTACCTCTTAGTATTGGTTTCACATTTTGCTAATGGTGCATATGTCTGTGTAAGTTGCAACCTCAATTAGGACAGTTTTTTTGGCTTTTCCATGGAGCTTTAACCATTCCTCACTAGCCTGTGTTCCTACGCCTTCTCTTCATTCCCCATATTTGCTTATAATTGATGCTTATGTTTTAGGAGTTTTGATTTATTCAAGTATTCAATATTGTTTAGATCCTATTCGATGGGTCTGCAAATTCAATATTAAGTAGGTAGCCACTTCATATGTTCAAACTTTATGGTTGATGTATATGTGTTATATTTGTCTTTCAATGAGATCTGATATACATAGTTTAATTGGTTGCACTAGATTTGATAGGGCTAGAAAATTATATAAAAATTATTTGTATTGGATAGATAACTATGTGTCTAGTAATTATTATTTATATATATCCTTCCATTAAGTCTGTAGTACGTAGAAAAATTGGTTTCTGATGATTTGAAAGGGGGTGTTAAATTTGTATAGCTGATTTTATTGAGCACAACTAAATATAGGGTCGTTTCCTTTAGACATTTCACCCCATTATATATTCATGACAGTAGTTTATTTTAATTAATTATATATGTATATATATATCATGATTATAATTAAAAATCAATGTTAAAGTTTAAATATATATATATGGTCGTATATATGGATAACTATATCATAATATTAATCCAAGAATAACCATTTGAGTAAATATAGAATAGAAAAAGAATATGTTGATCTTTTAAATAGATGGTTTCACTATGGATGAATAAATAGAATGTTGTTGATTTTAAATGTTCTTTGAATAATTGATATTGTCATTATTACATGTCATTGTGGTAGATAACCTTTTTAAGTGAATCTAATAGTCAATTTAAGAGAAATTGAAGTGTGAAAGTAAGATTATATAAGAAATCAACCATGATTGCAATGTTGTTGTGTCATCATTTTGGGTAACTTAAGTGGGTTGAGATAGTAAGTAATCAGACTTGTGGAAGCAATACCTTTTACAATTTTTTCCCTAGTTGATTTGATTGTTTGTTCATGTTGAGTTATTGGGTTGATTTTTGAATTGAGTTGTGAATTAGTTGGTTACTATTTTTGTCACAATGTTGATAGTTGGAATATTTTGGAACATTGCAGTTGATTTTGTACTGGGAAGATTTTGGTTATGGTTTAAAGTGGGAGCCTATTTGTATCAAATGGTTATTGAGAAGATTTTGATTTTGTGGTTGATTTTGTATGGAGTTGATTATGTTAGTTTTGATAGAGTTTGAAGATCTCTTTGGTGAGGTTTCCTCTCATTATTCTACACTGGTGATTTGTAATTTGTGGATTGAAAATAGCCTTTTTGAGATCATGTTATTATTGCCACTTCAATTGGGAAACCATTGTATTAGTGATTTGTCAGACTTCCAGAGTTTGGGGAAATGACCTTTCTTCTTTTTGGCTTTCATGTTGAGTTATTTGTGAACACTTGATTCTTATACTTGATTATGATTATGTGGGTTTTAGCCTTGCACTATGGAAATTTTTTTATTATAGAGGTTTTCTGTGAGATGGTGTATGCCTCGATTTATGTGATATTCATGTGACTTTTTATGTTGTGCAAGATGACTTACCCTGTCAAATGTGTTTTGGGACTTTCAATTGTTAGTAGGAGGAGTGTCTCTCAATGGAGGTTGGCACATAAAGTGGCATCAAGGTAACACATTGGGAGTTTCATAAATAAGTGAGAACCTAAATAATTAATTGGGGGGAATTGGTAATTGACATATTATACAAGATAAGTAGATGTCTTGCCCATGCCTGTAGTGCTTTTTTAGGATAATAATGGGATGAGAAGGCCTAGTTGGCAAGATCACTACCTTTTCCTCATGAAAGGTAAGGGATTCCACATGTGTCACCCTATGGGGTTGGCAGCTAGTGAGAGGCAATCGGGGTAACCATAGATGAGGGTCAGGGTCTAGACTATCAGGGTAACTTAGGGATGGGGGTCGATGTCTAGACTATCAAGGTAACCCATGTTAGGGCCATGTGATGACACTCCTCCCTATAGCAACCTTATTTTCCTTGTTTGTTTCCCCCTTGTTGTTCATGTACCTTTGGAAGCAATTGTTCTTTATGTTTTGTCTTGTTGCACTTGTGTTGGATTCTTGTTAGCCTTGTATACTTGATTGTTTCATGTTGTGGGTCCTTATTGTCATCTCCTAGCATGAGTGGTGGGCCTTAGGGTCGACATGGTTGGTTGGAACGTGTTATGCACTCTGTTGGGTTCCTAGTCGAAGTTTGTGATGCAAGGAGTTGTACCATTTGCAGTGATTCTGGAGCTTTACCAGAGTTGGAGATCGTATTGATGCTAGGTATTACATTCACTTCAGTTGTATCACATTATGCAAATTGGTGAATCCTTCTCGTTTTATGATGGGAAGCATAGTTGTACTGTTGTAATCTTTGAATGATGTATATTCATATAATATTTATGTAATGGATGTATTCTTTGGTATTATCATGTGATCACATATGGATGTTATATAATGTCATGGATGTATGTACATTGTTTATTTATTCTTTATGATGTTTTTAAAATGAATACTTGTGAGTAGATATTCATCGTTATGGGAATCGGGTCATACTAGGTATGTTCACAAGTAATGCAGTCAGGTTACCCCAGAGGACTAGATAGATGTTGTGTATGTATAGTTTCATTATTGGTGTTGTATGGTAATGTACATTTCATAATTTTTTTACTTTAAAAAAAAATTGCTATAATTGTTATCTATTGTGTTGTCCTTTAGGGTTTGCGTGCCAAGGCGTTACAAATACTCAAAAAAATATGCTACTACGCGAGTACATGATGGAAAATTAAATGAAAATGAATGGATATCACCTTCCCAACTAGATGCTCTAAAAGAAAATAGAGGAATATGTTAGCTTGCAAGTTCTTCAAATCCAACACCAGTGCAACAACGAAGAGGAGGAGCCAAAAAAACAACTTACATCTCTTCAATGGAATGGTGGTGCTTGATCAGTTTGAGAAGCCAATGTGTGTAGAAGATTGAAGAACCTAGATAGAATGAAGAATAAGATAATTTGAAGGGAAGAATGGAGGAAAAAGAGTCATTTTAAGTTGTTCAAAGGGGTGAGAAGCATTACACTTCACATCCAATGGAGGAGTGTAACGCCTCTGCAAACTCTAGAGGTAGGAATACTGCTAGGATAGAAGTGTGTCATGTGGGTGTCTCCAACAAAATTTTCCCCCCTAACACACAAATGAGCTTCCAAGTGGATGGAAAATGGAAACTCAAATTTTTAAAATACATGATCGGGATTGTGTTTTGTAAGGTAAGGAGTGCATAAACAGGGAATTTGTAAGGGGTGAAAATTCATGCCATTACAAATCCAAAAGCATTGATTTTCTATATTTTAAAAAAAAAATTCAATATATTATTTAATTTTTGGAAATTATCATTTGAACATATTCAGTTACTCTAAAAATATTCAAAATTGCATGCATACATGTGCCTCATATAGAAAAATTAGGTTTTGATGCATTTCTAAAAAATTTGACTTTCAGATTGGAACTTCTCAAGCATAGGACCCTTAAACACTGTGGATGATTGATAGATTTGAATTTATTAAAATTAACTCTCTAGTCTAGGGAGCCCTGGGTTCTCTTGTCCAACAAATTTGAGTCTAAATTTTATGTGCAAAACCTTGTCTCTGGTCTTTGCCTAGATCTAGCCTTAATCTTTGAAAATTGGTCCTATAACTGTCTAGTTTTGCTAAAACATTGCTAGCTTGATCCATAGGACATAACACAATTTTTTCATTCCAAAAATATTGTGTTGTCATGATTAATGTTCTATTTTCATATCTTGTTAATAAATTGAAATATTTTTTGTTACAAGCATGTGAAAATGAGTTCCTTTCACCTCGTTTATTATTTTTTATTGATCCCTCTCATACTGTCTCTCCTATGTGTGGCATTAGCTTTGTGCAAGAGAATGAAATCATTAACAATCATGATAATAATGTTTGTTCTTCTCCCAATATCTCCCTACTTGGGAAGAAAATATCTTGGTGTCAAAAGATCCAATCATGGAGCATCATGAGAATATTGTTTTTTTCTCTCCCAGTACCTCTCCTACTTGGGAAGATATCATGACACAAGAGGATGGAATCATTGATACATTTATTTCAAAGGACAATAAGATGGATTGCTTAGATGAAGATGCTAAATTTTCATTAGATACCCCATAGATAGATGATCATCAACAAGTATTTAAATCCATTGAGGTTATGAATGCACAATTAACATTCAAATCTCTTTTAATTATTGGCCCTCCTAAAACTCCTCTAATTATTGGGCCTCCTAAATCACCTCTCATTATAGGACCTCATAAACCTCATGGCCATATCCTAAACTTTTCAAAACAAATCACTAGTAATCATGTGTTGTAGCAACCAAGTTATCGTGTAGTTTCTCACACATATAACACTAAAAATAATAAGCAAGCAAAAAAAACACCAACAACCTTTCCATTACCTCAACCATACCTTCCATCTGCACCTATATTTCCTCAGCATAGTGGTAAAGAATATGATTTTGTTGAGCAACTTTGTAATACTCCAACCAATATTTCCCTTTGGGACTTGATTCAAAAATCACCTACATACCATGAGATGCTCCAAGAGGCTTTACAAAAGATTGATGTCTTAACTTCTATCAAACCTAAAGATGTAGATGCCTTGTTGGATTGTATGTAAGTGACAAATTTGGGTATTACATTCCCTCAACATGAATTACCCTCGCTTGAGATCCAAAATAAATGTGAATCCTTAAAGATAATGGTGGTCATTAATAACACTGGAGTTAGGCTAAGCCTCATAGATAATGGATTGGGTCTTAATGTTTGTAGCATTGATCTTCTAGATAAAATTGGTGTGGATAAAAATATTATAGAACCTAATGATGTTCATATTCGTGGCTTTGATATTGTTAATAAGCAACCATTAGGTGTGATCACACTACCTATTAAGGTATGACCTATTATTTTTCCTACCCCTATCCATATCATGCTGGGACCTATTTCATACAATCTTCTCCTAAGTAGAACATGGATTCATTCTATGAAGGAAGTCACATCTACTCTTCAACGTAAGATGAAGTATTAATATAGTAACAAGATATATATGATTAAAGCGGATGAAAAAAATTATAATTCACATGTTGAAGCCGAACATAATTTAATGATTCCAACTCTCTTAATACATTGATCCCAACTTTAAAGGTAGAACCTATACATGTTTAATATAATCATGATTGTATCTCATCAATAACAAAACTCTTAGATGATGATTGGGGTTCATTTGATTTTACACCCTCCTTTATGGGAGAGTATAAAATCTCACAATCTACTCCTAAGGAGTCTTGTGTTTCATTTTCCCAATCTGGTTCTACATCAACAAATTCAAAGAAATCATATGATGATGGTGATGGAGGTTATTTAACTTTTTTCTCTCATGAGTGGAAGGTGCCTAACTTTAAAAAAATTAAAAAGGATTGTGTGCTCGCAAAAGAACCAATTCTTCTCATGAGGATGCAGATACAATTTCTTCATCCAAGTTAGAAGGATTTTATAGGCTTGGATACAAAATTAAAATGGATATAATTCAAACATGGAGCAAAATGATCAGAATCAAGTGAATTCTATACCATACTTTTTTAAATATGGTTTAGGTTCCCAACCTTCATCCCCATCTTCATCTAATACTTTATCATCTACTGTATTTATGAAATCTTGTGGTAAGCGAGCAAGTTTTTCTTCACAAGAGAAAGGAATATCTCCTACTAGTAACTAAGAGAATATTTTGTCGAGGCTTCCCAAAGATTGATTGATTACTCTTCCTATGAAAAACATGAAAGAAATTTCATTAAAATAACACATTTTGTGCATATCATCAATTACATGGTCATTCTACCAATGAATGTCAAGCCTTGAGTAGTAAAATACAAAAACTTATTTATTGTGGTGTTCTTCCATGTGTGGATGAACCTAATCCTTTCCAAGCAATAATAATCTCTTCCATGGTGTTGCTCTCATTATGTGGAATTTGTAGCTTGATGTGTTTTCTCATTTCCATTCATGGTGGTACAATCTTAAGTGCAAACATATTTTCCATGGTATCAACACGATAGTATTTTTTGTGGTTGTCCTTGTCTTTACAATTGTGGGCAAGGATAACTAGTTTTTGGAGGTGTGTGTTATTTTCAAGGATCCCCTCTTCCCCTATGTCTCCTTAAATACCAACTTAACAAGTATGTTGACATTTTAAGGGGGAGCATATCCTCAAGCCATTTCATAGACACCTTGTGATATTTGAATTATTGACATACCCCCTTGATGGTGGCATTGTTTATAACACCCCTTGAGGAGTGGTTATCAATTTGTATCCTATGAAATTAAGCATTTTTTTTGTCCCCAGTGATGTTAAGCTTTTTGCACCCCCTGAGGTGATTTTTGTGTGCTCCTTATAGTGTAGTTTTCATAGTCCTAGCATAATGAAATTTATTGGTCTATGAGTTTAGAGAATTTTCAACATGGCCACCTAGCATAGAAAAATTTTCTTGCTGGTGGAGCCCTGTGTTTCATGAGATACCTAGCGTAACATAGCTTGCTATCCTTGTGGAACCCATCATATTACATGGACACCTAGCATGACACAACTTGCTAGCCAATAGATCTACGTAGCTCGTGAGTGATTTAACATCCTTATGAGAGCATCATTTTGTTTAATAGCACATTTGATGGATGATGTTTGGTACTTGAGACAAATTTGAGACTGAGGTATCTTTGCCTTACTAACTCAAATCCTTTTAGTACTAACCTTGTGTTTTTGTTTTGTGATTATTGTATGTTATGTTTTTACATTGTGTTGGCATTATGTTTGTGTGTTGATTTTCATGTTATGCTTGAATTATATTTTGTTATGTGTCTTCATTATGTATGCTTTGTGTTTTCCATACTGTATTTCACTTCATATGCGTATTTTTCTTATGTTGATTTTCCATGGGATCTTGAATCTTGGGGGCTTGTACTTCCCTAAATTTTTTGCCATCCTATATCATCAACATTTGGATGATTGAACCACTCTTTACATATTTCTATTTTAGTTTGAATCTAAGAATAAGTTCATACTCTCACTAAAGTGGGGGCTAAATGTAGCATCGTAAATTATCACCCTTGACAACTTCATACTAGATTTTGCTCCCTCCTATATGCTTGGACCTAATTTCCTAAATTATGTGTTCCATGGGCCCATTTTAAATATTTATTGAAAAAATCAATGTGAAAAATCAAATTAGGCATTTAATATTTTACCTTTGACATGTCAAATCCTAAAAAAGCGGTCTAGACAAGAGTTCCCTAGGTGCCTTTTTCCTCTTAATTTGGCCCCAAATTTAAATGTGTTAGAGTTGTTGATTTATTATTTGAATTTAAAATCCTAAATGTTGACTATCAAGATTTTTTTTTTGGAAATTAGATTAATTGCATATAAATACATATTATTTTCACCATTTCAATCCTAAGAGGAATTTTTGGGTGAATTGAAGATCTTAAAATCAATCAAGGAAAGTCAAGAGTAGATTTATGAGAATTATTGCAACATTATTTTCAGTCAAGAATCATGTCACTCCTTCATCATGATTTTACGTAGGTTGATTCATGTTTTATGATCATTTGCTTTGTGAGTACTAATTGTTCTAGGTCTTCAAGTTAAAACAAGTCAAATTGAAATCAATCCTTGAGGTGATGTGCATGACTTTAGTCCTTCAAGGATATCATATATGAGTGGTGATTTGAAGTAATTTTTTTATTCATCATTCATTTATCATTTAGCTCCTCTATCCCTCAAAAGGATAAGCTCTCTTTCATCAATTTTTCCATTGTGGTGATAGAATACCAACACAGGGTTTGACCAAGGCAAGCCCCTATATGGCACAACCCTTCCTGTCTCTTTCAATGTGCAAGTTACAAATCTGAAGAAGATTGGAGGAAGGTTGAAGACCATTTTTTCATTGATGCATTCAAACCCTACAACTTGACAAGATACAAAAACTCAATTATTTTTGTAACAGACGAAGATCTGAAAACAAGATCTAGAAGGAAGAATCCTTAGACTAGAGACTTGATGATTGTAAGAGTAAATTTTAGTTTCAAATGTCCAAAAAAGGGTGCCCTAAGTGCCCTTTTCCAAAACAATTTTCCTCAAATTCATAGGTCAGGTACCTCTGTGTCTGCCTTTTTCTTTTTTGGAACCCATATTTGTCTATCAGATTCCATTTTTCTATAATTCATCACAGAATGTTGCATTTTCATAGTTAACTATTTTCATCATTGTGTTTCATCAAAAATACATTTCAAACCCCCAAAGGAATTTAGATCCAGGGTTGATTGGCTCACCTTTTAGGTTGCAAGTTGATCTCATACCCTTGCCAATTTGAGTTTCAATGTTTTGTAAGTGAAAAGTAGCTAATCCTAGTTAAACCCTAGTATCACTTTTCCTACATTACAATAGATAACTATTATTGATTTTCTACATGAATTATGTGTAAAGTCCTAATAAATAGGCTTATTAAAAAACATCTATAACTTTTTAATGGTTAGACATTTTTTGAATCTGAAAGATGTGTCACACTCTATGCTTCACAAAATATAGTTTAAAAAAAAAATCTTAAATTTTTGACCAAGTTAGGGTGATCGAGCAAATGGTTTTTAATATTTTAAAAAATTCCTACAAGAAAATTCATAACTAACTATTTACTTGCAAAAAAATTTAAAAAAAATATGCATCACATTTGGGCATGTGTCCTCCACTTATATTGAAAGATTTGAAAATAAAAAAAATCTCATACTTAGGGTGGTTAGACAATCACCTGCTTTTTATTTTTTTCTAAAAATTAAAATACTACTGCATTAAAATTTTAAATTTCCACCAAATAAAATTACTTTTTTCTAAAAAATTCCTAGTAGCCTACAAACTACATTCAATTTACTACAAATTATATTCTTATATATTTTCCAATTTATGCTAATAACCCATTCAATTTTGTGAAGTTGCTAAAGTCTATTTTTCTATATTTTCATTGCCACTTAAAGACCCTGTTTGTCCCATCATGATCATGTGCTAACCCTCATGTAATAGTATTCATGGTGTATTATGAGGTTGTATTTATATGTTCTATTCTCATATTTTCAATATTTTTGGCACATTTGTAATTGAATTTTTAAGGTAACTTTCATGTTGTAGCTAGGAAGAAAATGTATTTTCACATCAAAAAATGGTTTCTCCTTCATCGAAGTTATCTTTGATAGAGGAAAGAGATACTTTGTAATTTTTCTATGACCCTATATAATAAATTTTATATAAATGGCTAACATATTTTTTTTTAAGTTACTTGAACTCCATATATATTCAATCCTCTTATATCCACTCATATTTATTGGTTACTTTGGTTTCAATGTTTTATGTTGGCTATTTAGGATTTGTCTCCTTTTGTCTTTATTGTGTTATTACATAGTTGTGTTTTATTTGTACTCCTAGTTTCTATACAAATGACCATGTGGTTTCAATGGGAATGGGGTTGATCATGTGTCTATACAAATGACCTGGGGCATGGAAAAAATTAGATTAGGATGGGTAATAGATTTATTTATGTTATATGTTGGTAAAATAATAATGTATGTACAAGAAATCCACATAAAGTTACAAAAAATTCATATAGGCATTCAATGCTATATTTTGATAAAATAAAGATATATGTACATGAAAGCCATATAGGCATACTATAAAGTCATAATATAATCAATTTTATGGACTGGGATGGAAGATTCAATGAATCTTTGTCTATTGAGTAGATGGAGAGGTAACCAATGTCTTCTAATTTAAAACTCACTGACTTGATCTCCTCTCTATTTTTTTGGATGTCTATTTGATACAATAAAAATGATTCATATTAATATAAAAAAATAAAATATACAATGACATATAAGTGAATAACCACTTACTGAAAGCTAATAATTAGCTTAAATCATTCCTTGCCTCTCTTAATCCATCTTAGGTGTAGGTGCATGAACTAGAGTCATGACCGCCTATGACAAGCATCAATTAAAAAATATATTAATAATAAATATCATTTAAATTTACACTAATAGACATGGGATAAAATAAGAAATAGAAAATAAAATTTACTATTTTGACTCATGCCTCTATCAAAGGAACTTAAGAAAAACTACTATTACAATGTCCTCCTCCATTAAGCCATGAATATCAACTAAAAATAAAACAATGTTATTCTACTAAAATCTACCTAATATTATTTACAAACATAATGATTAAAATAGTACAAATAACCTCAATTAAACTTGTACAAACACTCCCACCAATAGATTCTACTATTGAAATTCCAACATCCACATGTTTATCATCAAATATGAATTTTTAAGATTACCATTCATATAAGGAAAAAATATTTAAATGTAATATATTAAATATTTATTTAGAAATCATATACCTATGGACTTGACATGGTCACATTGTGGAAGTAAATGGTGACTCCCCAACACCCCCAAGAACAGTTACTAGACCAAAATATCTTCCACAAGAGAGAGAATGACAAGAAAGCTTGCTTCAACAATGCAAGATTGAATATTGGTTGAATATGCTTGAATGTGTGGACAAATATTTTGGCACCCTAATGCTCTCCCACATTTCTAGGGTTTTTCACCTAAAAGGAGAGAGATGGGACAAAAAGGGAAATGTCCTCATTCAGTATTAATGTTAAGAGGGATGTAATATGCTTAAATGAGATTATCTAAATGCAGTAAACTAATAAATTCTATTGATTTTTAATATAAAACTATTGAAATACAACTTGTTGGAAAACACATTGTGATATGAAAAAATGAACTAAACGACCTAGAAATGGCCATGAAACAAAACAAAAAGTTGTAAAACTAAATGTGTTCACCTAGAGAATGGAATGAGGGTCTGGAATCTTGATAAAATTGATGTCGAATCTATTGGCAACACAAGGGAAAACAACTGAGAGGGGGGATGAATCAGTTGTCCTAGAAATTTAAAACTTATCAAACTTATTAACCTTATTCTCATATCTAATTAATAACCATGAAGGCATAAATCAACAACACATCAGAAACACACATAACGCCATTATTTTTTTATGTGGAAACCCTGTTAGGGGAAAAACCATGGTGCACGTCAGTCCACAAGATTATGTGGGTTGTTAAAAGTATAAAGAAATGTGAATGGGGAATGTGCATGCATTTAGGTGCACTACATTACAAAAGGCTTACTACTCAAAAGAATACACACTATCTTACAAAAGAATTGGATTACATCCACAGGATTTGATCTGAGAAAAATAGCATATGCTAATGCCTGATTATAGTTCTGGTTATGCACATGAACAGTTCTTCACACTTTGCTTCTTCCTTTGAATGATTAGGACATTATTCACACAAGAACACCTTCAAATAGAATAAATAATCGCTCATATATATCTATAACAAGAGATTACATTGCTACATGTCAGCTTCAACAAAATAATAAAATGAATACAAACTATCAGCCCAAAACAATAAATAATTTTCAATGCGAATCAACCAAAGTTGGCCACAACATAGTGAAGACCCAAAATAAAATCTCAAACATGAAAACACTTCAAATAATTATTCCTCAAAGATCCACAACATGCTACAACACCCTATCAGCCAAGAACATGAAAAACATGAACAAGCAAGAGAAAATCTCTAATCGCAAGCACAACGATCAATGTGAATGTGCAACACAGATAGATCATGATCTAGAAATATCCACAAACATCATGAATCACTAGAGAAGCGTCCACAACAACTGAACTTACTAAAATCACATCATCTTCATATAGGAACACCAACTAAAGCAACAAAATGACTGTTAGAACACAACTGCTCATAACTCGATCAAATCTTCACACGGATCTCTAAAACTTAACATGGATAAACTAGATATACTTGACAACAAACCCTTTAATCCAAAACCTTTGATCATCAACGTATTGAGCTTTCCAATAGACTGGACTTCACTTCACCATTGACAACCTACAACTTATTTCATTTCAATTTTCTCAATATTCTCGACATAAATAGCTTCTAATACATTAATGCCAATAGTTTTGGCATCAATGACAACCACATATCAGCAACACAACCATAACATCCAACAATCTCCCCCTTTGGAATTGATGGCAACACATGATGTGAAAAACACCATCAACGCAACTATCTTTAGCACTTACTCCCCCTTAGGTTATGACTCTTTTCTCCTCACAACTCTTTGCCCCACATGACTCTTCTCCCCCTTTGAAATCAATGACAAAGATCTCTTTTCTCCACACAAGCTCTGAACCACATATATGAACATTTGACTACTTCCCCTAAGTAGAAGCTACCACAACATCAATCTAGATCAAGATATGACTATGAAATGCACAGATTGATGCAATTCAATGCATCTTAGCTCTGATTAGGAGGGGTAATCACCCCTAGCTTCCCTCTGAGATACTCAAGATTATCCTTAGGAAATGGCTTGGTAAAGATAGCTACAATCTATTCCTTAGTAGGAACATACTCCATTTTGACTTCCTTTTCACTCACCTTCTCTCTCAAAAAGTGAAACTTGATAGATATATGCTTGGTCTTTAAATGTTGCACTAGATTCTTAGAAATATTAATTGCACTTGAATTATCACAAAATATAGCAATAGGTTCATCATACACAACTCTGATATCTTTCAACATTTGCTTCATCCATAATACTTGAGTACAATTGTTAGCAACAACAATGTATTTTTCCTCTATAATAGATAAAGAAATGTCATTCTACTTCTTACTTAACCATGAAATCGGCTTCTTACCAAGAAAAATGCACCACCACCAGTACCTTTATATCATTCACATCACCTACCCAATCAGCATCAGTAAAAGCACTCAAAGTAAGATCATCATCTTTAGGATACCACATACCAAAATCAATTTTCCCCTTCAAGTATCTAAAAATCCTCTTTATAGTAGTTACATGAGATTCCTTAGGATCGTCTTGAAATCTTGCAACAATGCATACAACATTCATGATATCTAGTCTAGTTTGAGTCAAAAAAAGCAATCCACCAATCATCGATCTATATCTAGTTTGATTTGCTTTCAGAGAATCATCATCTTGTGTCAACTTGCATCTGGTCACCATAGGTATACCAACTGGCTTTGAATCTTCCATACCAAACTTCTTTAACAATTCTTTCACAAACTTGGACTGAGATATGAAGATCCCTTTATCTAACTGAGTAATTTGAAATCCCAAAAAGAATTTCATCTCACCAATCATAGACATCTCAAACTCATTCTATATCTCATCAGCAAACTTCATGCACAAACCATCATCTCCTCCAAAAATGATATCATCAACAAAGACTTCAACAATCAAATATTTATCATGATCAATCTTGAAATATAGGTTACTATTAGCAGTACCTTTATTGAATCCAAGCTTCAACAAATACTTGTCCAATCTGGCATACCATTCTCTTGGGGCTTGCTTAAGTCCATACAATGCTTTCTTCAACTGACAAACCATATCTCCCTGATCAATCAATTAAAATCCATCAAGTTTCTCAACATACACTTCTTCTTCCAATTCGCCATTTAGAAATGTTGAATTGGCATCCATCTGATAAACTTTATAGTTTTTGTAAGAAGCATAAGCAAGAAATAGTCTCATAGCTTCAATCCTCACAATAGGGGAAAAAATTTCTTCAAAGTCAATTCCTTCCATCTAAGAATATCCTTTACACACCAGTCTTGCTTTGTTTCTAACAACTTCACCTTCCTCATTCAGCTTGTTTCTAAAGACCCATTTAGTTCCAATTACATTTTTGTCCTTAGGTCTAGGAACAAGAATCCATGTATTATTTTTCTCAATTTGTTGTAGTTCTTCTTTCATTGTTTCTATCCAATGTTCATCTTTGCATGCTTCATTCACACTGTTAGGCCCAGTCTTTGAAATCAAACGTTATTCTTTTGCAATTTTTCTCCTAGTCTGAACACCTTTGTTCTTATCACCTATAATATGATCTTCTGAATGATTTAGTCTTACATACCTTGGATTCTTAGGATGTTCTTAAACTTCTGGCTCTTGTGATCTTTCTTCTACACTTTCACTAGTTCCTTCCTCTTGATTTTCTTGATTCACCGGAATGATCTAAACTTGATTTTGAGTCTAAATTTTTTTTCCTATGACTGAACTATTATTCTGATCATCTAAATCATATCCATAGGTTTTGGATGGTCTAGCTATGTCTTCATCAACCTTGACAATTTCACTTTCAACTACTTTCCTCAATCTCTTGTTGTAGCACCGGTAGGCCTTACTCTTAGTAGAATAACCAAGAAAGATTCCTTCATCACTTCTAGCATCAAACTTTCCTATCTCTTCATCTCTTTTGATATAGCATTTACTCCCAAATATTTTGAAATATTTAATAGTAGGCTTATGACCAAACCATAGCTCAAAAGGGGTCTTACTAGTATCACCTTTGACTTGTACCCAGTTAAGAATGTAAACAACAGTAATCACAGCTTCTCTCCAATAGATATGAGGAATATTTCCTTCTAGCATCATAGTCCTAGTAGCATCTTGAATTTTCATGTTCTTCCTTTCCACAACTCTATTTTGTTGAGGGGTCTGTAGGGCAGATAATTGTCTCTTTATCCCATGCACTTCACAGTAAGAATTAAACTCATGGGAAGTGAATTCACCACCTCTATCTGATCTCAAACATTTAATCTTCAGACCTATCTCTGTCTCAACCATAGCCTTAAAAATATTGAATTTCTCCAAAGCTCTATATTTCTCCCTTAAGAAAGTAACCCACATCAATCTAGAGTAATCATCAATAAGTAACATGAAGTACATGTCTCCTTGTAAACTCTTGATTCTAGAAGGACCACACAAATCAATATCAACAAGATCCAACACTTCATTTGAACAGTGTTGTTTGCTCTGAAATGAAATTCTAGTTTACTTCCCTAACTAACATTCCTTGCATATAGTATTAGTAGGCTTTACCAACTTAGGAAGATATCTCACTGCCTAAGTAGAAATTATCTTGATAATATTTTCAAAGTTAACATGACACATTCTCCTATGCCACAACCAACTTTCATCAACTTGAGCAATCAGAAAACTTTTACTAGTAGCATTTAGGTGAAAGATATTACCTTTTGTTTTTGTACCTGAAGCAACACATTTCTAGAACTTCCCAATATTTCGCACTTTCCATTCTTGAATTGAAGATTGTATCCATTATCAAGCATATATCCAACACTTAAGAGATTATGCTTCAAACCTTCCACATATAGAACATCATTAGTATTATTCTTACCATTAAGAGAAATACATCCTTTGCCACGGATTACACTTGCTTTATCATCTCCAAATCTTACAACACCACCATCATACTTTTCCAGGCTCACAAATTTTCTTTTATCACCTATCATGTGATGAGAGCATCCACTGTCAATCACCCATTCATCTTTTTCTTCCACTCTGGATGCTAGAGCTTTCTCCACATTTGAGCAAATAACAGATTTAGTAGGGGTTGGATCATTTTCCTTGATAGCAATAAATACCCATTCATCTTCACTTACATTCCCTTTATTAGATTCATCATCTGTCACACCTTCATCAATAGCATAATAGTACTTTCTTTGAAATCTAGGCTTGTTAGGTCTTGGCTTAGGGACTCTTTCTAGACACCTTGATGCAAAATGATCTATCTTATTACAAGAGAAACATTTAATAGGAAATTTCCCTTTATACTTACCTTCTCCTCTGGCTTCTCTTTTGACAATAAGTGCTTCAAGCTCCTCTAGTTTTCTCTCCTCTTCTTCAATCTCTCCCATTTCCTCCTCATACTTGAATACCTTTCTAGAATAACTTTCTCCTGGATCATATCTATGTTTATCTCTTCCTTAAGTAGTAGCCTTCAATGCAAATTCTATCTTAGGAAGAGCATCACCAAACTCACTCAACTCAAAATTTGTAAGCTAACCAATCAACATATCTCTAGTTACATTTGTCCCAATCCAGAGCTCCTCAATAGCAGCAGCTTTGACTTTGTATGTAGCAGGCAAGGATCTAAGCACTTTAGCAACAATCTCTGATTCTTCCAATCGTCTACTAGCACATCTAATACCAGACACAAGTTCATTCACTCTTTGCATGAAAGAATTAATGTTCTCATCATCACCCATTCTCAACATTTCATATTCCCCTTTCAGACTTTGCAATTAGACATCTTCACATTAGCATCACCTTCATACAAAGTTTCCAACTTTTCTAGATCTCATAAGCAATCATCAGATCCATAACATTTGTCATCTCAGAATTAGTCAAAGCACTCAACAATGCTTCCTTGGCCCTGATATTGTACTCATCTTCCTTAATCTCATCTGCAGTAGAAGGACCATTTTGTGGAATGATATACCTATTCTTTGTAATTTTCTAGTAGGGTTCACCAATGCATCTCAAATGACACTCCATTCGAGCCTTCCATAGAGAATAATTTTTTCCATCAAATCTCAGACCTTGTATGTCACCATCCCGGATCACCTCAAGCTATTAAACTTCTTCCAAGGAACCTGCTCTGATACCAATTGTTGGCAACACAAGGGTAGACAATTAAGAGGGGGGTGAATCAATTGTCTTTAAAATTTAAAACTTATCAAACTTATTAGCTTTATTCTCATATCTGATCAATATCCATGAAGGCATAAATCAATAACACATCAGAAACACACATAACA
>VDFB02336007.1:0-67691 GCA_007258455.2 Sequoia sempervirens
TTATCCTAATCCGACACCCATAGTTCCCTATCTCTATCTGCCACCTCAATCTTCCCATCCTCATCCACCATCCCCGTACCCTTACTACAATCCACCACCTGCATCCTTGTGTCCTAATTCACCATGCCAATGCCCCTATCTTAACCCTTCATCTAATCTTAATCCCCCATCTATTCCCAGTCTTGCATCCAATCACATTCCCCCATCTAATCCTTGTCCACCAATCCCTAGCCCTAATCCCCCACTAATCCATAATCCCTTATCCACTCCTACCACACCATCTCATCCTAGAGTATGCAAGTCTCTCATTTCAGAAGTTCTCCAAGGACTTATAACAAAGAAGACATCTCCCACTCCACACCTTGAAATTGTGGAATCATGCCATCCCAACCCATTATCCACAGTCATTAGTGACGAAACCCTTCTCCACCCAAAACCTATCATTGATGATACCACCCCTAGCATCACTCAAACCATCAAAACCATCACATCCTTTGAATCCACTGAGCCCCCATCTCCTACCATCACGTCCTTTGAATCCACTGGGCCCCCATCTCCTACCATCACATCCTTTGAATCCACTGAGCTTCCAGCTCCTACCATCACATCTAATGAATCCATTAAACACCCACTTCCTACTCCGAGAGTCGTCGAACCCATCAACGACACCCTAATCCAATCCACTCCTTCCACTCCTAGTGTTACTAAAATCCATTCCTATGAACATTTTGAATCCTCCATCCCTCCATCTTCCCCACTTGAAGAGTCCCACCAAGACTCTATTATCATGCCTCCCACACACGATGAGTCATGCCAAGAGCCTGATCCAAAGCATGCCAACATATCCCCTTCTCTAGATCAAGATCCTACCACCCCATCTAGTCCACCTCAAGATCACAGTCCCCCATCCATTCCATCCCATGATCCCTTTGCCATCCAAGCTTCCACCACTCCATCTCCATCTCCATCGCATGAGCCCACTATCACATGGTCAAATACTATCATATCCACTAATCCCTCTCCTGATACCACCCATCCAAATGTTGCTATCCCATCATCTCCCTCTCATAATCCCCCCTCATCGCCTAAAACTACTTTCCCCACACCGCTTGCATATCCCCTTGGTGCTCTCACATTCTTCCATGGTGGCCTCCTTGCAGAAGAAAAACACAGTGTATTTACCACCCATCATCCTCCACCTAATAACGGACTCGCATCATGTTTTCAGAATAACAAAAATCTTATCATGGATCGCATGCTCAAGAACATGAACTATGAAGGAAAAGGTCTTGGCCTTCATGAGCAAGGTATTTTAGAGCCCATCCAAGTCAAAGAACAAATCTGCATGCAAGGTTTTGGACCTATTTCCCAAGACTCACAATCTAAAGATGTTGGTACAACCTCTAGATGTCCTCAACGAGCCTTCTCTAAAGGAAATGTCGGCTCTTCCCATCGCTCCACCCAATCATATGCTGCTATCCCTCCTCCATCATATCGCCTCAAAACAACCATCCATATTCCTCCTTCATCTGCTCCATCCATTTTGGGTCCTTATGTCCCTCCATCTGCCATCACACATCCTCCAAGTCCTAAGTCTATTTTGGGCCCTTATATCTCAAAATTGCCTCCTCCATCTCATCCTTTCATCCATCCAACACCTATCCATGTCATCCATCATAAACATCCCTCTCGCATATCCCATAATTGGGATCAACAAAGACACATACCTAAACATCCTCCATCTACACGTAGTCCCCATACCCCTACCTCCATTGCTCCACATCGTCCATCTCCTCACACCCATCCCATTGCTACCAAAAACACTTTGGATGTTAACATAAAAATGCATAAATCCAAACATCCATATGAATCTAAATCTCCCCATGTCCCCTCTAAAAGACATGGTGAAGAGAAGAAAAATCTAAATCCAAATCAAATCCGTAGGCCACAAAGGCCCACGAAAGCAAAGATCAAAACCATGTAGATCCCAAAGAAAAAAGATGCAATGCCATCAAATGAAAAATATATAAGAACATCCAAAGTTGCTAATCCAAAATCTAATCATACACCCCTTTCATCTCCTACGTCTATTTTGGGTCCTTATGTTCCAAAATTCACTATCCCATCTCCTCCATTATCCCCACATTATCCATCCATTAATCCTCTTATCTTTTCGCATCCACCCCCACATGTGCCAATGTTGGTCCTGAACTCATCTCCCCATCACATATCCACCCCATCATTCTATCCATACCATTTCCAACATCCTATCCATTATCCTGCATGTCTTCCCCATCAAATCCCTCTGATTCATCCTCTAGCATAATCCATTTGTCCTAATAAGGTTGTACCAACATCCAATAGTCGTTTCACACATGGGATTTTAATACCTCGTATGGAACTTGATTCTTAAGTCCATCCACCTTCTTATCACATATCTTCCAAATCCGCTTATTCGCCTCCCTATCCTTATCCATCTCCTTCTGCATGTTATCCAAAAAGTCAAAAAAATCCAAAAAAGTAGAAAATAAATTAAATCACAAAATAAAATAGTAAACAAAAATAATCCATCCAATGGTGAAAACTTGGCAAACAAGTGCCTTGGATAAGTACCATGATGAAAACCTGGCTAACAAGCATCATGTGTAAATCCCCATCTGCACTCGGGGGAAGCTTCTTGATATACATTCCCTCCATCTGTTATGCTTCCTGCTACGCTTTCGGCTATGCACCCATCTTCTTATTATACATCCTTTTCGTCCATCCCCTCCATCCTACTGAGCTTACACATCCCATTTGGCATATCTCATTTATCCCAATCCTTCCATCCTCCTTGTGATCTTGATAAAGATAGGGGAAAACATATAAACATGCTTTGGACACCTCTTAGCATACATTCCCCTCATCCACACACTCATGCTACCCTCCTTATCCATGCTACCCTTCAATCTCCCTTCCTTATCCATGCATCCTATCTTCATCTGTCTCACTCCTTTATTTTCCTATCCTTCTCTATTGCATCCTTCATGCCTCCTCACACATGGCATATCTGGAGTGGGCGCATCTATCTTCCTTTGTGATATAGTCCTTGGAGATATCATTCATTCCATCAGAGCAATCCCTTCCATCTCCCCATCCTTATCTTCCAATCCCTCCACACAATCCTTTTAACCTCCCTATCCTTATCCCCCTACCCATCCATCATAGCATCCCTTCCGTCTCCCCCTCATTATCTTCCTATCCATTTATCTCTATCCATATCACATCTCTTAATCCCTTGTCATTGGCTACTCCCCATACAATCCAATGTCATCTATCTTATCGTCATCACTTTTGCTTCTTTTGCACATATTTTCCATCTCCTATCCTTTCTCATCATTCATCTCTCCCTCATATCATCCTCCCAATTCATCTTTTGATGATTTGAATAACTATCCCATCCTTGAGTTTTGTGATCACCACCATCCTCCAATTCAATCCAATAGGTCTATCGTGCCAGTCCAATCATTTTATCCCCTTATCTAAGGTTATCTCTTCATCTTTTATCCATCACTTGTCTTTGGCCTTTCATCAAACTACGTTGCCCCTATGCTTTCACGTAGGCAAGGTCGATCATTTGATCCACCCTCGGGTTTCTGTCCATCCATTCCTTTATCGCCTATCATCGGTCTTTCTGCTTTGTCCACTTTGCTGCTTTATCATCCATCATTGTCATTCGTTATCAAGGTCTCCATCATCCTCTTCCCACTTTTATCGATGGTCTGTCATTCGCCTTTTATCGAACTACGCGAGCTCTATGCTTTCACATAAGCAAGGCTAATCTTTGATCATCCCCCGAGCCCCCCTAGGTCTTTAGGATTTGTTAGTCTCCTCTCTTGTGTCATGTCTCTTGTGTCGCATCATCAAGTTATGCACTTATCTAGCTGGTTCCTAACCAACAAGATCCACTTGTATCATCAGATCCAATCGGTTCCAAATATCTTGTGTCATATCGATCTTCTAGCTTAGTATCCATCATCGGTCTCAACATGATGCATCCTTCCTAACAGACCTCATCAATCCCGTCCATCCCCTTGATCCTATGGCAAATGACGTTTGAAATTGATTGTGATCTTCTGATACTTTTGGCTTTTGTTTATCATTTGAGCTCCCTATCATCACTTGTCATGGTCACCTTGATCCATCATATCATGGTGTGCTTTGACTAGTCAACATAGGGGTGTATCTTGATCTTTTATTTGTCTTCTCGGTTGTCCCACATAATACCCACCAAGATCTCTGAGGTCTTGTGTTACGCTGGGGCATCCTTGTGTGCTTGTGGTTATCCCAATACCTGGTCCGACCAAGGTCATCGTGACTTTGGGGTGTTGGGATAGCCTTCTTGTTTGATATGCTTGTTTGATACATTCAACACTAATCTTCCTTGGTCATTTATACCTTGGTGTATCATGTCTTCTGCTATATCAAAAATCAGTGCTCCGAAGATGGAAAATTGCATTAGGATTGCATTTCATTTTCCATTCCATCATCTTGCATGTATCCCCCATCCTATCATCTACCAAAATCCCCCCAATCCATTCATCCTTCATCACACTCCCCTCCCAATCTCCTGCCACCTTTTCATCATTTCTTACCCACTACTTTGGATCATCTTCTTCATCTCCCCTTGCATCATCCCATCCATTTCGAGAGCACACCCGTGTTCTCTTGAACCCACATGTCCTCTCGAGGGGGCATCCTTCATCCCTATTTTTTCATCATTTTATTTTTCTCTTCCTAGTCACTCCTTTGAATGACTGGGGCATCTTTTCCAATCTAACCATCTTCTTCTAGGTTCTATGTTTTAATATTATTTGAAATGATGCTACTTTGTAACACCATCTCAAAGAGGGGCAAAATGTAGACACCTAAATTTGGACACTTAATTTATCCAAATTTATCCCCTTTTATCTAAACATCCCCTTATTCGTGTTAATTAAGTAATATCACTATTATTTAATTAATCCCTCTAATTTTTTTCTAATCCTAAGGTATCTAGTTAAATAATTAAATACCTTCCCCCTTTCATCAAATGAATTAAATAAATATTTAATTCCCTTTATGTCACATCATCTATATTTTTATTTAATCCTAATCCATCTTCTAATCTCATCATTAAGGGTGTGCGCATGCCTAATCTTTGATTAGGATGTGTCACATCCTCCAACTTTTGCAAGTAGGCCTCTAATCTCTCTTAGCCACCTAACCATCCTCTAATCCTTCATTAACTAGCCTAATCAACCTCTCAAGAAATTTTTAATTCTTTTTATCTTTCCAAGGAATATTAAAATCCTTTTTCTCTTCTCCATGTGATCTTTGATTTGTCACATCAAGTCACATGTGAAATCTAACCCTCTTCTAATCTGTCATTAATTAGTTTAATCAAGTACTTGCACAATCCTAATCACTTAATTGAGTCAACCCTATTAAATGTTTTTTTTTTTTTGACAAGACATTTCCCTTCCCCATGTGAATTTTTAATTCACATTTAATCCCCCAATGCATTCCTTGGAATTTTAAATTCCTTCTCTTTTCCCCATGAGAATATTTGAGGAATTTTTAATTCCCCACTTGTCCTCTCACCCACATGGAGACAAGTACCTCATTTATGAGGAAATCTTGTCTCAATCCCAAGGTACTATGTACCCTCTCCATATTATGTCCTATCCTTCCACCTCATGTACACATCACCCCTTTTAAGCCATATCACATGCCACATGTCAAAATGTGAGGGCTTGTGAGTTCTCAACTCACCTTAGTCCTACATCTTGATCATTGGTGGCTCAATCTTGGCCATCCATTTCCCTAGAGATTTTCAAAATCTCTATAAATACCCCCTCTTTTCTCTCATTTTGGAGGAGATCATGCATTGTAGCCAAACTCTTGCAAATTTTTCCTAGAATCCATATTTAGCCATTTTTTATGCTTGCACTCACTTGCATCCACCTTCATATCATCATCTAGTTTGCATCTCTTGCCATCCAAGGAGCATACACATCAAAGATCGAAGGGCCAACCAAATGATCTATTCGAGACAAGGTATAAAGTTCCATTTGTTGTTTTTATCTTGTGTTGAATCCAGCTAGGCTAATCTTGAGGTGTATGTTGTTTTAGTGTTATTTTATATTACTTTGTTTGCTACTTATTTTCTAACGCATATATTCGACCTATCACATTTCTTTATCATTTGAGCTCCCTACCATCACTTGTCATGGTCACCTTGATCCATCATATCATGGTGTGCTTTGACTAGTCAACATAGGGGTGTATCTTGATTTTTTCTTTGTTGTCTTCTTAGTTGTCCTACGTAGTACCCACCAAGATCCCTAAGGTCTTGTGTTATGCTGGGGCATCCTTGTGTGCTTGTGGTTATCCCAATACCTGTCCCGACCAAGGTCACCACGACTTTGGGGTGTTTGGATAGCCTTCTTGTTTGTTATGCTTGTCTTATGCATTAGACACTAATCTGCCTTGGTTCTTCATACCCTAGCGTCTTGAGTCTTATGCTATAGCAAAAATCAGTGCTCCGACGATGGAAAATTGCATGTGGATTGCATTTCATCTCCATCCTCTCATCTATCAAACTCCCCCCATTTTTCATCCCTGCCCCCCCCCCAAAAAACCCATATTTTCTTTTTTTGAAAATGATTGGCAAAATTGCACAAAATAACTAGCTGGGGTTTCGAACTCACATGACGTGGCACCGCACACTCCTCAAAAAATCACCGTCTCTCATCCCCCCGATGAATAATGTTTGAATCATATTTTCGCATCGTGTCTCCTCTTTGTCTTGCTCTCTCCTCCTCTTCCTCTTCTCCTCACTTGACAGTTGTCAAAATGAGGAGAAATGACCCCCACACTCCCTTTTATAGCTTTTCCCCCCTTTTTTTTACTTTTTCAAATAAAAAGATTTTCTTTCTTTTATTTAACATTTCTGAGCCTCAACTAATTCCCCCCCCCTTGTCTTCCTGGGGCCGCCATTTCCACACTGTAGATCCATTTTCCTCCGTTCAAATGCCAATTTTCTCGCTTTTTCGTATCCTTTCCAACGACATATACCACTTCCTCCTTTCAAAAAGTTTCCTAGGGCCCCCTTTCTCCACCCCTGTCCCCTTCTCAAGGGGGCATACCCTACCATCCTCTCCCAATCTTCTGTCATAGGCCTTCCCTCGCAAGACTGGGGCGTCCCCTTTAATTCTCTCCTGTTCGGGTAGCTCATAATCTCTCCCATGCTGGGGCATCTCTTTTTCGGTCACTTCTTCCATACAATCGTCTATGTTTTATTTTTCTTTGAAACCCTATTATTCTAATAGTGTCTCGAAGAGGGGTAACATGTAGACATCCAAATTTGACCACTTCCGTATGGTCAAAGTCATCTTCTTAGTCATCCCTTCACTCTTTTAAAATCGTCCTCTTTGCCGGTATTTATTAAATCATTCATTTAATTGATATTGGGTTTCTTGTATAAGGTTCCCCAAAGTATCTAATTTAATAAATACTTTTTCCCCCATTTCCTCTCTAAATTAAATAAATGCATCACTTTATTTAATTTAGTCACATTATCCTTGAGAATTTTAAATTTACTTTTAAAAATCCCTATTTTCACTCTCATGTGTCACATCCTCCAACTTTTGCAAGTTGGCCTTTAATCCCTCTTAGCAATCTAACCCTCTTTCTTAGTCATAATTAATTTATGATTAAGATGTGCACACCCATAATCATCATTAGGGTCCCATCCTCCATAATTTCTCACTTGCCTCTAATGAGTCTTTAATTAGCCTAATCAAGTACTTGCACAACCTTAATCACATATTAGGTCATCTCTAATTCTCATATCATTTATGGAAAGTGTCTTTAGTCAACTTCATTAAATGCTTTCTCCTTTTGGACAAGACATCTCCTTTCCCTATGTGAATTTTTAATTCACATTTAATCCCCCAATGCATTTAAGGAATTTTAAATTCCTTCTCTCATCCCCATGATAATATTTGAAGAATTTTTAATTCTCCACTTGTCCTTTCACCCACATGGGGACAAGTACCTCCTTTATGAGGAGATCTTGTTCCAATCCCAAGGTACTTTGTACTCCCTCCATGTCATGTACTATCCTTCCACCTCATGTCCACTTCACCTTTTAGGGCAATATCACATACCACATGTCAAGATGTGAGGGCTTGTGAGTTCTCAACTCACTTTAGCCCTACATCTTGATCATTTGTGGCTCAATCTTGGCTATCCATTTCTCTAGAGATTTTCAAAATCTCTATAAACCCCCCCTCTTTTCTTTCATTTTGAGAGGGATCATGCATTGTAGCCAAACTCTTGAAAAATTTCTCTAGAATTCATACTTAGCCATTTTCATGTTTTCATCCACTTCCATCCATCCTCACATCATCATCTAGCTTGCATATATTGCCATCCAAGGAGCATACACATCAAAGATCGAAGGGCCAACCAAAGGATCGATTCGACGCAAGGTAAAAAGTTTCATTTGTTGCTTTTATTTTGTATTGAATCCAACTTAGGCTAATCTTGAGGTGTAGGTTGTTTAGTGTTATTTTACATTACTTTGTTTGCTGCTCGTTTTTTAATACATATATTCGACCTATCACAAGTAGATAGGAAATATTAGTTGCATGTAATGTGATTGTTCAATATTAAAGCTCATAAATGTAGAAGTTTGAAGTCTTGATATTTTGTGCAAGGAATTATAGTTGAATTTACCAAATAATCATGTTTGTATTAAATGAGTTTTCAATCACCTAAAATTTGTTTTGCTGATTTTTTGAGTACTTGGAAGTTTTTTGGTGGCATGAGATAGGTTTGTGGATGCTTTGTGGACTTGCAAGTCCACTTAAAAATCCTATTAGCTAATTAGATTTTGCTATGTACTTCCCAATTCTACTAAATGAATATTAGTGTCACATCTCATTTTTGAGCCATCTAAAGTATTTTATATTTTATTTTGCATTTTGATTATGATGCCAAAAAAAATTATGAACAATGATGATATTTATGATGATTCAATTTTATATCAATTTGATTGTGTTTTAATTGATGTATGTGTGAAGTTGAATTATCTTGAGATGTTAATGAATGATTATATTAGGCATTGATAACATAATAATCAAGTTAAATATCTTTTTTGACTTAATGAGGTGGATGTAGAAGATAGTTTTCCCCCTCCCAAACAAGGAGGGAGAGAATCAATGTAGAGAGGGAAGTGAATCCAAAAATACCATAATTACTATGAATCGAGAACTCCTATACACAAAAACATATGAAAAAATTTCTTATTACGTAGCTATGAGGATGTTCATCTTTAGTTACATGATTATTGTGTTTCTATCTGCTCTTATTTTGAATTGTATTGATATGGGAAAATTGTTAATACTTATCATCTCTCTCATCTTATTTCTATTAAACATATTATAACTTAGTAGAATGATACTTCAAGAAGTTTTCAAGATCCCTTCATTTAAAAAAAATACTATTATTCATGTACTTTTTGATATATATGAATATATGAAATTATAGTCGCACTTATATATATAGATACACACACATATTCATACATATATATATGAATCCATATATTTATATTAAGTGGAATGAATGAATATATATATATGTATATATAACACCATTTGGAAAGGGAAAAGAGCATAAGGAAGTAGAGTAAGGATTCTTGAGTTCAATCGGTTTGATTCTTGAAAAGGGAAATGGTATGAACTTGAATCCATTGCTTTTATTAACATTAAAATAACATGTAAAATAATGTGATATGCATATGAAGGGAATCCTAAATCTTTATATTAAGAATATTTGAGTTTAAAAATTTTCATGGAATGATTTCAGAGTGATTCATTTTTAAAATATATGGTGCAGAGAATATAAACCCTTGATTAAACTACCTTGAGTAGCCTTAAAAAAAAAAAAATGACCATTTAGGTCTTGTATTGTTTGGCCTTTGTTTAGTATGTCAGAGTGATCATTTCAGTCTATTCAGTCTTTGACCTTTGTGTTTTAGTTAATCTAGACTATTCATTTTGATTCAAAGTGATTTGGCATATATCTTTTGTTTACAAAACCTTGATCAGATTTAAAACATTATAAATACCACATCAAGCATACAATATATGACCAATGAAGTTACATGATAAAAGACCATATAGGTCACTATGTTTACATGTATTCAATGAAATACATCACAGTAAAATAGGTCACTATGTTTACATGCATTGTGTGAAATAAATAATGGTAGAATAGGTAATTTTGTTTACATGTATTATGTGGAATAAATCATGGAAAAACGGGTCACTATGTTTACATGCATTCTATGGAATAAATTGTGGTAGAATAGGTTATTTTGTTTATATGTGTTCTATGAAATGTATAACAATTGGATAGGTCACTGTTATGCATTCATTTTATGAGAAGTAATATTATCAAATATAGGTTATTATTTTTTCATAGATCCACCATAACGATATGTGACCGAATAGGTCTAGGAGTTCAAATATTATATTAGATTATTTCCGATATTTTCATATCATAAACCTTTAATATTTTGATGATAGCAATTCTTTGTGTAGGGATTGCATGAGTTTTATTATTTATTATTATTTTAAATGAGACCATAATAGGTCATCAGATCCTAAAGCATCAATTGGGATTATTTCTTAAGAACCCATTCAGTGAGCATATTGGAACACATATTGAAGTGATGACAACCAATATCTTATGTTTTATAAAATGTTTATTCAGATTTGAAGGTCAACTATGAGAAGTTCTATATTATGTTAAAGGTATTTTATTGTGAAACTACTATACTTTTATGAGATTTCGATAAAAAGAATATGTTGTGAATTTTAGTTTTATGCATTAGCTTGCTAGAGATAAAAATACTTTGTTAGATTATTAGTGATAGCATCAAAATTGTAAGGAATTTACTAGGGTGCTATGAAATTAATTGTGGCTAATTTGGAAAATATTGTTTTTCAAAGGTAATAGTTTCCTCAAAGAAATTGGCTTAAATATCAATTTAAGCAATATTTTCTAGTATCCCTAATATTCTTCTATATGCAAAATAATTGAGTAAGTAATACAACAGTACATACATATACAAATAGTACATGTATATGTACAGATATAATACTTACCTCAATATTTGTCTAAATTGTATATTAGTATGAATGTATGGATAAATTTATTAAATATATGAATACATATATTGGTATCTAGACATGTCTATGTATATGTATGTATGTATGTATGTATATATACATGTATGTATGTATGTACATATATATATATATGTGTGTATGCATATATATATATGTGTATGCATATATATATATATATATATATATATATGTACATATATATATATGTACATATATATATATGTGTGTGTGTGTGTGTATACATATATATAGGCACACACACACACACACACACACACACATATATATATATAAATGCGTGTATGAATGTATTTGTTCATGTTTTAATTTTGAAAAAGGATAGAATTAGATGACAATAGAGATAAATTGCAATTGGTTTGAGTAAAACCCTGCCTTTGAGGTGAATATATTTTTAATGTTCATATTTTTCAAATTTGGAAAATAAATTTAAATTGTTGATAACTAGTTTGAGAAAGAGGTGTGTGAACATACAACACACATTATGATCTTGAAACATGTATATTCAATAGTAATTTTTTTGGCCAAAGCAATGCAAAATCACTACTTGCATTGTCAATTCACAATGTCTAATATTTTACAATCAATCTGATAGGTCATACTCAGCTAGAGGGTATCTAGAGTTGTATGGAAAATTATTGTAATTTAGAACACAACACTGTATTTCAGATGGCATTATGATCATGGGATTCACTAAATCAACTACCCTCATAAAGGGTAGGGCCACTTCTAGTTGGAAAGTGTGCAATGGAATGTCCATCTATGGTTGGAGGAAAAACACTCAGGTGATTCTCTCCCTTTTGTAATTGAGATGTCAAAGACTTGGTTTATTAGAGACATTATCATGATTTCACATATCTTCTATTATTATTTGTACTTCACATCTATGATATGACATTTGTAAAATGAGATAATGATGTATTGTTGGAATATTGTAATTCTTGATGAAAATAATTTTATTTCACTGATACAATGAAATGGTGTTATGAATCACAAAATAACTTGTTTAGTATTCCTATCTTATCAAAGAAATGTTCTTATCTTAACTTGTTTGATGTGTTTACCTAATTAAGAAGAATAGTTGAAAATAATTTTGTGTTATATTATAAATGTTATAATTCTCTATCATTTATTCTTTTACATTATTGGAAATCAATCTTCCTTTGTGATAAGATATTTTAAAATAAATTAGTATCAAATTGTAAAATATATATACATAGATTATTTTTTCGATAATGAACCAGTCAGCTCATAACATATGGTATTAGAGGATGGTTTAAACACTAGGGCCTACAATCATACTATGCAAAAAAAATTTGAATGATAACCTTGTGTTGAACTTTGAACATAGAAATGGGCATATCAAAGGCTACGAAAAAAGAAGGGAAAGAAATAAATCCAAGAAAGTAAAACCCAAAGTTAAAACTAAGAAAATAGTGAGCTATACAAGAGATGTGTGACTCTGATTTTAAAACCCTAGATGATGCTCTCGAGAAAATAAATTTAGAAAGAGAAATGAATTGAGCAATCATTTTTCACTCTTGTTAAACCTAGGAAACCATTGAAAATTTGTGACATGTCTTTCAAGTGTGATCATAGTGGGCCAATTTTAAGCAAAGAGGTGATTGAGGAGTACCTACATATACATTTACCCTAAAAAATTGTTACTAGATTCTAATAAAGAATATAAACTTGAAGAAATTCCTTTCTCTAATAGTTATATGTAAACTTTGGGAAACCTTATATAAATAAGGATGTATGAATCCAATAATATGAATAAATGTCATGTTTTCTTCAAAGGTATGAGTTTCGAAATAAATCATAAATTTTGTGAAAGGAGTAAACTTTAAATGTTTATAATGGAGTAAATTTTGAGCTTTTCTCACTTCAATTTAAGCTAAGGAACTAATAAGACCATGACAACCTACCAAGTGTAATCATGGTGCAAACAAGAGTAAAATCTTCAAGTAGTTAGGATGGATCTACTCTACTCAACCTTAAAAAAAACCTATGGCGAAGTTGGATCAAATCTTGAATATATCAAATAAAACCAAGGAAAGATTGATAGCCTTGGAGCAAGAGGTAAGAGGGGTAGACAACCATGAGAATGAGGAAGAACAAAGTCAAGAAAATGGTGAAAATAATGATTAGGAGCATAATAATTATGAAGGGAAAAGGGAAGTTGATCAATACAAAGAAAGTCAGAGAGAGTTGAGAACTCATTTAACCAATGAACTTGGAAAGGATATGAAGAAAATTACCTCACCAATATTTGATGGAGCAATGATAGGAGTTGGAGCCGAAGCATGGATCATTCATATGTAATTTAAATACTTTGAAATTAGGAACTATTTGGAGATGACTAAGGTAGTTTGGGGAGCTTATTAGTTGTTTGTTGAAGCATCCACCTAGTGGATGAATAAAAAAATTGAACCAAGACTAAGTTCCCCGAGTTTGACTTGGGACCAATTTGTGATCATTTTTAGATAAAGGTGGTTACCTCAATTTACTTTGATAAAAAATAATTGATTTCCAAGATCTATGTTAGGGAGACATGTTAGTAATATTGTTTTGGAAGAAATTCAAGTTATACTATTGGAGTATGTACTGCAATATCAACATGATGAGGGGTTTTGAATATGGAAATTCATCATGCATTTGAATGCCTAAATTGGAGGTGAAGTAGTCGATGTTTATGGACCAACAACCATGAATTTTTTTGAGAAGGCAATTAAGCAAGAAAAAAATTGAACTCTATCTCAACATATTGAGATAAGACTAGGAAGAAATTTGGGTGGTCTAAGTCATCACTATCCTTTAAGAAGAAGAATTGGAATCAAGACCCCAAACTAAAAACAAATGGGAAAGATTCAAAAATAGCAGAAATGACTCTCAAAATGGAAAAATGAATAAGGATAAGAAACATATCATTTCAATAATGATCATCCCACAAAGAAGAAAGGACCTCTTGGTGTATGTTTCAACTATGGAGATCATTATGCAAATCAGTGTCTAGAAAAGGGTCAAGGGAACTAGTATCAAAACTATTCTTTGTCATCTTAGTAGGAACCACTTTAGTAAAGTATCTGTGTAGTTGATGATAATCATCAAGTGGAATATCATATCACACCAATTGATACTATAAGTAATTTATTTGGAATACCTATTTCAATTTTAATAGATATTGACCCACAACTAATTATTTTATAACTCCTAGTGTGTTAAAGAAAATTCCAAGATGAGATGGGTATATGGCTAAACCTTGGTCAATGGAACATGCAAACCAATTAAGAGCTTAGATAGAGAAATTTCTATTTGAAGCCAAAGTGATATTACCATATTTTTCCAATAGAAGTCAACTTTTATGTAGCTCATTTAGGGTCCTACAATTTCATCCTTGTAATGAGTTGGTTATGGAATCATACCAACTGTCATGGGGCTAGGGTGACTGAAATTTTTCTTCAATAATTCCAACCTTTGTGTGGCACTGACAAACCATACTCATGACTCCCTCTTCGGACAAGCCCTTTTTGATCCATAGACTACGCCTTCCCCCAACTCTGTGGTTCCACTTAAGTACTCTAAATTTTACACATGCACTACAGAATAGAAAACATGCAGCTCTTCCCATGAGCTCTCCAACTCTTGAGTGTCACGAATACCCCTTCACTCCCATGCTCCAACATCAACCCAGTTGACCATCAGAGGAGCTCCCTGAGCTCTAACACCAACTCCCTGACTTCATAGGAGTTACTCCCTAACTTAGCTCCACGCCCCTGGCGCTCTTTGCTCCATGCCTTCGACATCACTCATACCCATGGCCTTGGAACTCTTCTTGGTCCACTTACTTGGATTGTTGTTGCACCTGATGTAGACTTATATGGTACTCCCAACTCTCACCCTTATGTCCCCCATAAGACCTGAGCTACTCACTTGGCCATGTCTTGCTCCAAAAAAACTCCAAGCCCACATCCAACTCAACACCTTACCTTGGGTCCTTCCACTCCTCTAACTTAGCATGCACCCACAACACCCTCTTAGCACATTTCTCCTTTACTCTGACCTGCTCCTCTTGAGCTGCTCCCTTGTATTGGCCGACAAGACTCCCTAAGCCCCCTTTTACCTTGCATGCTCCTGGCATGCCCAACACCAATCCTTAGCCTTGGCGTCCCAACTTGGACCTACTCAACACCCTTTGCACCATTTGGCCCCACTCCTCAAACTAGGATGACTAGCTCCCAGAACTAGTCCCTTGTCCACCTTACACCACTAGTTTCATCCAAGTCCCATGGCACACTCCCAACACCCTACACTAGTACCAAACCCATGTGACTTGCCAACCTACTCCATGGAACACGTTTGCTCATTCCCTTGTGTATACCAACTCAACCCTCTTGAGTCCCTTCCATGCACTACCCCATTCTGGGTCCTAAAACAACCATGTTCCATTTGGGTACTCCTTGAGTACTAATCCATCCAACTTGCACTTTCGATCCTAACATCACACCATCATGTGCTCTTGACTCCTTGTGGAGTTCCTTACCTAGCTGGCTCCATTTGAGGATTGCCTTTTAGACCTTTTCCCATTCTTAGGTCATCACTTAGTTCCCTTAGACAATGGGTTCCTTTCCCCCATTAAAACTCACACCTTTGGCATTCTTGGGCGAGCACCCCAAGTAGCACTCCATTCCTCTTTGCTAGGATGCACACACCCAACTATGTGCCCTAGACTCATCCCTTGGTCCATGGACCTAGTGTACCCCTTTTCATCCATGTTCCTCGCCCACTATGCTACAAGTACAAACACTCAGCCCCCTTAGCAACATTCCTTGGGATTGATCCATGTTGGCCCAGTTTCTTCGCTTCACTGGGTAGGACTCTTGCCATTCTCCTGACCCCACTTCTTGAGGCCATGGTGGAGGTACTCTTGTTCCCTCCTAGGAACCATGAAGAACACCATGCTTACCCCCAGAGCAATGGTGGCAAAGCTACATATTCTTCACTCTTGAGGGGAGGTGTCCCTAGTAGTCCCTGAATCCTAGTTCCCCTAGACACCTATGTGCACTCTTGGCACCAGACTAGGTTGACTCCCTTCGAATGAACCACCCCCTCTATATAAGCTATTTGTCTGATTCCCAAGCATCAAAAGGAAGCACCACCACTTTTGGCTCAATCCCCCAATTTCCAACTTAGTCACCAAACTATTCCCCTCAAGTGTCTAGATGATTTTGGAAACCTAGCCTTGGTCCAAGAAATTCAACATAAAGTGAAGATTAAGAAAATAACTACAATGCAATTAAGGAGATTCAAAATAAAAGTGTGTCAGATGTTTGTAGTCAATATGGAAAAAATAGAAGATTCTAAAGAGTTCCCTATCTTAGACAATCTATTCTTATATGATTCTAAAAAATTGTATGAAGTTAAAGAGGGATCATTAGGAAAACCTAAGGAACCATTTATTCAAGATTTTTCATTCCTTTATGAGTTCCAAGATGTTTTCCCTAATGAACTACTAGGGCTGCCACCTACAAGAGATTTCCATTTTTCAATTGATATAAAACCTAGCTCAAAAATCATGTCCAAAGCACCCTATCATATGACTACAATAGAGTAAATGGAGCTAAAAACCTAGTTATAAGAGTTGTTAGTCAATGTGATGCAGGAGCATCCAATGGTGTAGGGAAATCTTGCATCACCCAAAAAAATATTTTTCCTTATTTTTTTTTCGTTGTTTTGAGTCCCATGATGGCACTTGAGGGGTGTAAGACAGTCAGAAGTCAAAAAAGGTGAAAAAATGGCCACTTACTATTTTTAATAAGTCAGCCTAAATAGGCTCATATGAACCTAAAAATTACCCCAAGGAGTGGAACTGAAAGACATTTCTAGTGGTGGAAGAATTGTCTCAATACACTGTATGGTTTGGGAGTTATTAAAGTTTTCATCTCGAGAAATTTCTCCAATGCAGCTTCAAATTCAAATTTGAAAATCTTAAAAGCCCCCAAACAACTCGAAAAGTGGACGAAATGATCTTTGATGGTTTTGGTGTTGTAGATCTCTTCGAGAGCTTTGCAATGATATATTATAATAGAAAATCAAACACTTGGATCAAAAGTTATGGCCTTGAGAAGCTACCCCACTAAAAAGTGAATTTCATTAAAATATCTACCAAGGCAAGAAATCAAACGACAAGACTTTTGGCACCAAAACAAAAGGGAAAGTTACACTTTCTAGAACATTCTAGGGCAGTTATTGGGTAAAATAAAAGGGTTAAGTGGGGTTTATAGAAGGTGGCTCCATTAGTGCAGATTGTGGCTCCGAATAATAGATTTCTTTCAAAGTTGGTTTTTTTGTAATGAATCAAGCCCATGAAGCTACAGCATTGCAATTTTTGAATTTGTAATTTTATTTTCTGAAAATAATTGAAAGTGAGTTATTTTCTACCTTGCATCTTCTGTGTTGGTATCTATTGTTGTGTTTTGTGTGGGTTTCAGGTGGTGTAGCCCTCATCAAGTGGTGTCAGAGTGGGTTTTCCTGAGTGTGTAAATAGATCACCGAATGTGAGGTAGTTTTCACCAGGACTTGTGGTTGTGGGTTTTTGAGAAAAGCGGTCAAAATGAATCCACAAAGAAACCGTAGTGGTGGAAGAAATGTTATTGTACTAAAAGAGGGTTTTAAAGCCCTACAAAGACAAGTTCAAGAACTGTAAGAGGATTTGCATCGAGGGTTTGAGCCAAGAAAAGGAGATGAAAGTGAAGATGAAACTAAAAATGAGGAATAGTTTGAGGAAGAACAAGATGTAGTAGATCCAGAGCAAGTCAAATTATTTAAGGCCATCTTTAAGATTGGGAAAAGGCCAAAGATCAATATTTCTACATTTTCTAGAAATCTTAACCCAAAAGAGTTGATTGATTGGATCAACAATATGGAGGATTACTTTGAGTATGAGGAGGTGGAAGATCCTGAGAGGGTCAAATTTGCAATGCCCAAGCTAAAGGGTCATGTGAATATTTGGTGGAAAGAGGTACAACTAGAAATAAATTGAAGAGGAAAAGAGAAAATAGCCAGATGGGATTGGATGGTGGACAAATTAAAAAGACAGTTCATTCTTGTGGACTATGAGCTAGATTTGTTGAAGAATATGCAAGGGTTAAAACAAGTGGGAAAATCTATCAAGAAGTATATAGAAGAATTCTACCATGTCTTGATTAGAATGGGCCATTCTGAGGCCAACAAGAAAAAATTTACTCGTTAACATAAATGGGTTGAATCCAAGTATTCAAGAAGAGTTGGGTTTGATAAGAATGCCTACCATTGAAGATGCATATCAATTTGCTTTGAAGGTAGAAAAAAAGTTAAATAGAAAGTTTGAAAGCAAGCAAAGAGGTGGGGGTCATGGTGGAAAGACTAGTGGATGGTAATATGGAGGTCAAAATGAAGATTAAAAGAAGGGTGAAGGATCCAGTAGTAGCCAAAACTAGAAAGGAGATAACACATACTGTCCTCATGATCAAAATGATGGAGACCAAAGGGGAAGAGGAAGATCTAGATGAGGACCGGGAAAAGGAGGCTTTCGTAGAACCTGTTTCTAGTGCAGAGGACATAGAGCCTATGAGTGTCCTCAACATCAAGGAAAAATAGAAGACCTGATGGTAATGCACAAGTTGCACATGTAGATGAAGATGTCGAGTCTTCACATTCTAAGGATGTAGAAAGGGGAGAGGTTCTTGTTACTAGAAGAGTCTTGGTAAATGAGGAAAAAGAATTAACTCAAAGGAAGAATTTCTTTCACACCAGATGCAAGTGTGAAGGTAAAGTTTGCAATGCTATTATTGATGGAGGTAGTACTGATAACCTTGTTTCATAAGAGATGGTTAGTAAGTTGTGTTTGGAGAGAAGAAGGCATCTAAATCCATACTGGATTGCTTGGTTGCAGAAGGGCCATAAAGCTTTGGTAAATAAACAATGTCTGGTAAAGTTCAAGATTGGAAATTACCATGATGAGGTATTGTGTGATATTATGCCTATGGATGTTTGTCATGACTGTGGCAGTTTGATTGGTGAGCAATACATGATGGACATGCCCACACCTATTCTTTGACAAAGGATGGAGTTCATCATAATTTGAAGCCCTTGATTGAGGCAGAGGAAAAGGTATACAATAATGCCAAAATCTATTTAGTTGATGGAAGAAATTTTTTAGAAGGTATGAAGCATGAACATATGTGTTATGCTTTGATTACTAGAGTTGATAGAGAAGATGATAAAGATATACCCATAGAGGTTTCACATTTATTGGATGAGTTTCAAGATATTGTATCTAATAATGTACTTGAGGGTTTTCCTCCAGTAAGAAAGATTAGTCATCAGATGGACCTGATTCCTAGAGCCAGTTTTCCAAATAGGGAAGCTCATTGTATGACTCTAGCAGAGAGTGAAGAGTTGAACAAAAAAGTGCAAGAGTTGTTGCGGAAGGGATCGATCAGAGGGAGTTTGAGTCCATGTGCAGTACCTGTAGTACTAGCATCAAAGAAGGATGGGGAATGGTGGATGTGTATAGATTCTAGAGCCATCAACAAGATCACCATCAAGTATAGATTTCCCTTGCCAAGAATGGATGACATTATGGATTATTTGAGTGGAGTTGAGTACTTCATGAAGATAGATTTGAAGAGTGGATATCACCAGATCTAGACTAGAGAAGGAGATGAATGGAAGACAACCTTCAAAACCAAGGAGGGCTTGTACGAGTGGTTAGTCATGCCTTTTGGGCTAACCAATGCACTTAACACATTTATGTGGCTTATGAATGAGGTATTGAAGGAATTTTTAGGAAAATTTTTTATTTGTTTATTTGGATGATATTTTGATTTGAGTAAGACATTGGAGGAGTGCCTAATGCATATTCGAAGAGCTTTTGAGAAGCTAAGGGAGGAGAAGTTGATTAATTTGAAGAAATGTAGTTTTGTGAAGAGAGTTGGTGTATCTAGGATTTTTTTGTCTTAGTAGAGGGTCTTAAAATGGGTCCAAAGAAGGTGAGAGCTATCACTAAATGACCTACTCCAATGAGTGTTACAGAGTTAAGGTCATTCCATGGTCTAGCAATTTTTTATAGAAATTTTATTAAGAATTTTAGTAGCATTTGTGCACCTCTAACTGAAGCAATGAGAGGGGATATAAATGATTTTAAATGGATTGTAGGAGCAAAAAATAGTTTTGATATGTTGAAGAAGAAAGTCATAGAGAAACTTGTTTTAGCACTTCTAGATTTAAATAAGGTCTTTTAGGTAGATTGTGATGCTAGTGCCACTGCCATGAGAGTTGTTTTGAGTCAAGAGGGTAAGTTTGTTGCCTATTTTAGTGAGAAATTGAATGATGCTAAGAAGAAATATTTTGTCTATGATCATGAGTTTTATGCTATAGTCCAAACTTTGAAGAAATGGAGACACTATTTGTTGCCAAAATAATTTGTTCTATATACTGATCACTAGGCTTTGTAGTATCTTAATAGTCAAGGAAAGTTAAATCAAAGACACTTAAAGTGGGTTGAGTTTTTATAGAGTTATACTTTTGTTTTGAAGCATAGTAGTGGAAGATCAAATAGAGCTGCAAATGTCTTGAGTAGAAGGAAATTTTTTTGATGGAGATGAATATAGAGGTTGTCGGGTTCAATGAAATCAAGAGTTTGTATCATGAAGATCTAGAATTTGTAGAAGCTTGGAAGGCTTGTTTGGAACTTGTTACATTGAATATGACAAGATGGTTGGATTTCTTAATCCAAGATGGGATGTTGTTTAGAGGAAGCCAATTGTGCATTTTAAGGAGTTCTATGAGAGATAATCTAATCAAGGAGAAGCATAGTGGAGGATTGGTTGTACATTTTGGTTGAGATAAGACCATTGCTCTTGTTAGTGAGAATTATTACTAGCCATAGTTACAACAAGATGTGAAGAAGTTTTTACAAAGTTGCAAAGTATGTTAGATGGTGAAAGGAACAAGTCAAAATACTGGATTGTATCAGCCATTACCTATACCTGAGAGGCCATGGGAGGATATTAGCATGGATTTTGTTCTTGGCTTGCCAAGGACATAGAGAGGGCATGATTCCATATTTATGGTGGTGAATAGATTTTCAAAGATAGCACATTTCATTATGTGTAATAAGAACAGTGATGTTCATATTGCAGAGTTATTTTTCAAAGAGATAGTGAGACTACATGGTCTACCAAAGAGTATAGTTTTAAACATAGATACCAAATTTGTTGGCTATTTCTGGAAGACATTATGGAAGAAGTTGAATACAAATTTGAAGTTCAGTTCTACACACCATCCACAAACTGATGGACAAATGAAGGTGGTGAATAGGAGTTTGGGTAACCTACTAAGATTCTTATTAGGAGATAAGCCTAAGGGATGGGATTCGATTATACCATAGGAAAAATTTACTTACAACAATTATGTCAATAGGAGTATAGGTAAATCCCCATTCTAGATTGTATATGGGAGTAGTCTGAGGAAGATGGAAAAAAGAGAAAAGAGTAGTGTTGAGGTTGAATATTTTGTAGAACACCTAAAGAACTTGCATGAAGAGGTAAGAACTCACATCAATAAGATGAATTCTCACTACAAAGCTAAGGCTGATCAAAAGAGGAGATTTAAGGAATTTTATGTTGGTGATGATGTCATGGTTTGCCTAAGGAAAGAAAGGTTCCCAATGGGAATGTATAACAAGTTGAAAATGAAGAAATTCAGACCATGCAAGATCCTAAAGAAGCATGATTTAGGAAATGTTTATGAGGTAGAGTTTACTAGTGGAATAAACATTTATCATGTGTTCAACATTGCTTATTTGATAGAGTATCATGAAGGTGATATAGAGGATGGGTTGATAAAAGAATAGTGGAAAATTCCAGCACCTGCTTCAGAGAAGGAAGAGATAGAAGAAATCTTGGATAGTCGTGTGGGTAGAAGTACAAGAAATAGGCAATATGAAGAATATTTGGTTAAATGGAAAGAAAGGCTTGTTGAAGATTCATCATGGTTGTCTAAGGCTAAGGTTAACCATCTCGGTTTCCCTTTAACTCTTGAGAAGTGATAGGGCCACTTTTCAAATTACCCTGGGTGTCTGATGTAGGAGCATCCTGTGGTGTAGGGCAATCTTGCATCACCCAAAAAAAATATTTTTCCTTATTTTTATTTAGTTTTTTTGAGTCCCATGATGGCACTTAAGGGGTGTAAGACAATCAAAAGTAAGAAAAGGTGAAAAAATGATCACTTACTATTTTTAGTAAGTCGGCCTAAACAAGCTCATATGGACCTAAAAATTTACCCCGAGGAGTGAAACTAAAAAACATTTCCAATTGTGGAAGAATTGTCTCAATACTCTATACAATTTGGGAGATATTAAAGTTTTTGTCCTGAGAAATTTATCCATTGCAGCTTCAAATTCAAATTTGAAAACCTTAGAATCCCCAAAACAACTCAAAAAGTGGATGAAACAATCTTTGATTGTTTTGGCATTGTAGATCTCTTCGACAACTTTCCAACGATATATTATAATAGCAAATTAGACACTCAGATCAAAAGTTATGGCCCTGAGAAGTTGCCCCACTAAAAAGTGAATTTCATTAAAATATCTTCCTAAGCAAGAAATCAAATAGCAGGACTTTTGGTGCCAAAACAAAAGCAAAAGTTACACTTTCTAGAACATTTTAGGGTGGTTATTGGATAAAATAAAAGGGTTAAGTGGGGGTTGTATAATGTGGCTCCATTAGTGCAAATTGTGGATCTGAATAATAGATTTTCTTTCAGAGTTGATTTTGTTGTAATGAATCAAGCCCATGAGGCTGCAACATTGTAATTTTTGAATCTGTAATTTCATTTTATGAAAATAGTTGAAAGTGAGTTATTTTTTGTCTTGCATCTTTTGTGTTGGTATCTATTGTTGTGTTTTGTGTGAGTTTCGGGCAGTGTACCCCTCATCACAATGTATTGATTAGGCTTAGTGTATCACCTTGGGAAGCACCCATATTTTCATCAAGGAAAAAACATTAGGCTTATGTATAGACTATTGTATTCTCAACAAAGCGATGATAAAGAATAAATATCCCTTACCTCACATTGATGATATATTTGATCAAATGCATGGTACAACCATATTTTTAAAAATTGTTCTAAGATCAGGACACCACCAATTAAGGTTGAAGGATGAAGCCATCCACAAAATAACCTTTAGGACAAGGTATGTGCATTATGAATTTATGATTTTACCTTTTGGATTAACCAATGACCTAGTATCATTCATAAAATTGATGAATAGTGTCTTCAAAAATTGTCTAGACAAGTTTGTAATGTATTCTTAGATGTTGTTTTAATATATTCTGAGAATGATGAAGAACGTATCCAAAGTTTGAGATTTTTCCTACAACATCTAAGGGAACATAAGTTGTATGGAAAGCTATCAAAAGGTACCTTCTTTTAGAAAGAAGTACAATATCTAGGTGATATCATTTTTATAAAATGATTCACAGTATGATCTTCAAAGATTAAGGCTATCTTGGAATGGATTGTACCTAAGAATGTGCATGAAGTGAGTAGTTTTCTCGGATTGGTTGGATATAATAAGAAGTTCATTTTGAAATTTTTATGATTCCCAACCCCATCACTTCTCTCCAAAGGAAAAGGAAACAATTTGAATGGTAAAAAAAGTGCAAATAATTCTTTTTATTTGTAAGGAGACATTAAATTTTGCACCGATCCTTAGAGTACCAAACCCAAAATGTCATTTTAAAATCATCATTGATGCTTTAGGAAAAGGTTTGGGAGGTGCACTTATGAAAGATGGACGTAGTGGTATATGAATCTAGGAAGTGGTGACTATATGAGAAAAATGTTGCTCTGCATGATTTGGAGTTAGCAATGATTGTGCATGCTCTCAAAGTGTGGAGACATTACCTATTAGGAAAATAATTTGAGATTAAATTGGATAATCAGGGCCTCAATTATATTTTCACCCAACTAAATCTTAATTCTTGGCAAAGGTGATGGTTGGAGTTGTTATTAGATTGTGATTTTGAAATAAATTATATAAAAGGGAAGGAAAATCAAGTTTGTTGATGTGTTAAGTCACAAAATACACATTGTGGAAATGGTCTTAATTAAATCTATTTTTTTAGATCAGGTGGTAAGGAATTATGTGGGAGAAAAATTCTTTGAGCAAGTCAAGAAATAACTATTAGAAAATACTTAGGATACTATATATGAGGGGTATCATTTTAAGTCTAATGGACTATTAAGATACAAAGACCAAATGATGTTCTAGATCATGATGATCTGAGGAATTTTGTGTTAAGGGAAGTGCATTTTACTCCATAATCCAGTCACTCAAGAGTAAGGAAATTTTTAGTAGATGTGAAACTTCTTTACTTTTAGAGGATTAAAATAAGATGTACGATTTGTAGTAGGATGTCTAGAATGTTAGTGAGTCAAGGTTGAGCTTCAACATCCAAAAAGATTTTGTATCCCCATGAAATATCTGAATGGAAATGGTAAGTGGTTAGCATGGAATTTTTTCAAGGATTACCCATGTCAAGAAATAAACATGACACAATTCTTGTGGCAATTGAAAAAATAAAAAATGTGACTCAATTTATTCCAAGAAATATTAAAGATGGATCACCTATCTTAGTAAGAAAATTTGTACAAAAAATCTTCAGATAACATGGATTTCTTGGGAAAATTATCTTATATAGAGATGAAGGAATGATTTCAAGGTTTTATATCAAACCTTATTTTTAATTCTAGAAACTCAATTAAACATAAGTTCTACTTATCATTTGAAGATAAATGGACAAATATAAAGAATAAATCAAGTGCTAAAGGACTTGTTGAAATTGTATTGCATGGATCAACAATGTAAGTGGGAGGAGTAGCTACCACTAGTTGATTTTTCTTATAATAAATCATATTATTTTGTAATTAAGGTGGATCCTTTCAAATAATTATATGAAAAAAAGCACCAAAATATTATTAGTTGGGATGGACTAGAAGATAGGATTAGCCTTAGGCCATAAATGCTATCAGAAATGGAAGAGAAAATCAATCTAAACTGAAAGAGATTAGTAGACGCAAACAACATACATAAAATTTATGTTGATGTCAAGCATACTCCATGACTATTCTCAGTAGGAGATAAGGTACTATTAAGAGTAAAGCCCCCAAAGAGATTGATAAAGTCTTGCAAGTCTACTAAGTTAACACCAAGATATGTGGGCCCATTCAAGGTCCTAGAGGTAACCAACTTGGTTGCTTATAAAATAAATCTACCACTAATTATTTTGTGTATGCATGAAATTTTTCATGTGTCTTATTTAAAAAGACATGTATCTAGCTTTAATCATGTTCTTTATTAGAATTCTCTTTAGGGTCAAGATCCAAGAGTGGTCACAAATAAGCTTCTTAAATTGCTAGAGGTTTGCAAGCTCCTCTTGCATAATAGAGGGATTAGTCAGTGCAAGGTCCAGTGGGACCAATATTCTGAGGATAGTTCCACTTGGAAGGATTGTGAAGAATTTTACTGAATATTACCACATTTATTTAATTAAGCATTTCAGGAAGAGAAAAAATTTTCTCTTATTTTTTCTTTAAATTAAACTAAATCATTAAGGATAATGATCTTTAAGGGGGAGGAGATGTCACATCCCATTTTTGAGACCTATGAATTATGCTATATTTTATTTTGCATTTTGATTGTGATGCTAAAAACTTGTTTTATGAACAATTATGTTATGATTTATTCAAATTTATATTAGTTTGAAATTATTTTAATTGACATATGTGTGAAGCTTTGAATTATCTTGAGATGTAAATGAATTATTATATTATGAATTGATAACATGATAATCAAACTAACTACCTTTTTGACTTGATGAGGTGGACGTAGGAGATAGTTTTCCCCCTTTAGACAAGGAGGGAGAGCATCACTGAAGAGAGGAAAGAAGATTCAAAAAATGCAATGAATACCATGAAGTGAGAATTCCTATTCACACACACATTCAAAAAAAATATTATTGTGTAGCTATGAGGATGGTTGTATTTAGTTGCATGATTATTGTATTTTTGTCTAATATTATTTTAAATTGTATTGATATGGAAAATTTGTTAAGAATTATCATCTCTCTCATCTTCTTTCTATTAAACATATTCTGAATTAGTAGAATGATACTTCAAGAAGTTTTCACAATCTCTTCATTTAAAAAAATACAATTATTTGATTTTTACATGTATATAAATATGATTATAGTCACACTTTTGTATATATCCACTCCACTTGATATAAATACATGAATCCATACATACACATATATCAATCCATATATTTATATCATGGAGTGGATATCTAAATATACATACATATATAATATACATGTGGAGAAACCTATTGAATACTAGAACTTGAGTTAATTAAAAAATTCACTACAATCAACTCCACGTAGTGGCTCAAAGTACATGAGAGAGTAATGCTATTTACTTCACTCAAAGTGAAGCATTTGAGTGAAGTAAAGGAAGCTATTATTAGGCCCACAAGGTAGGAAATATGGAAGAAATGGTGGCATTCATTGGAATTTGAGAGAGAACAAAAGGTTTGGAAGTCAAAAACCAAGGGAAGAAAGTAGGAAGGGACACCATTCAGAAAGGGAAAGGAGAAGAAGGAAGTATAGTAAGTGTTCTTGAGTTTAATTAGTTTGATTCTTGAAAAGTGCAATGAGATGAAATCGATTCCATTAATTTTCTTAATATTAGAATGACATATACAAATATGTGATATGCATATGTAGGGAATCACAAATCCTTGTATTAAGAATGAGTCTAAAAATATTCTTAGGAATGAATTCAAAGTGATTGATATTTTAAAATATATGGTGCAAAGAGCATAAACCCTCAATTAAACTACCTTGAGCTATATTTGAGGATAAAATTTAAAATATCTTTTGGGTCTTATTTAATTTGGCCTTTGTTCGATATGTTAGAATGACCATTTAAGTCTATTAGTGTTTGACCTCTGTGTTTTAGTTAATCTAGACCATTTATTTTGATTCAAAGTGGTTTGGCCTCTATATTCTATTTACAAAACCCTTAAATATATAGGATAAAAGACCATATAGGTCGTTGTGTTTACATGCATTATGTGGAATAAATTGTTGCAAAATAGGTCACTATTTTTACATGTATTCTTTTAAATTTATAGTGATCGAATAGGTCATCATTATACATTCATTCTAGGAGAAGTAACATGATCTAATAGATCATTATTTTTGCATACATCCACCAAAATGATATGTGACTAAATAGGTCAAGGAGTTCAAGTATTATAATAAATTATTTTTGGTATTACCGTATTATAAACCTTTAATATTTTGATGATAACATTGCTTTGTTTAGTGATCGAATGATTTTTATTATTTATATAATTATTTTAAGTGAGACCATAATAGGTCATCATATCATGAAGCATTGATTGGGATTATATTTTAAGCACCTAGTCGGTGAGCATATTGGAACACATACTAAAGTCATGATGACCCTTATCTTATGTTTCGTAGAAAATTTATTCAAATTTGAAGGTTGATAGATGAGAAGTTTTGTACTATGTTACAAGATTTTTGCAATAAAATTATTGTTCTTTTTTGAGATTTCAATAACAAGAATATGTTTGAATTTTGGTGTTATGTATTGGCTTAATAGAGGTAATTATATTGGGAAAAATACTCTATTAGATCATTATAACATCGAAATCACTAGGAAATTACAAGGGTTTTATGGAATTAATTGTGGCTAGTTTGGAAAAGACTATTTTTCAAAGGTAATAGTTGCCACGAAGAAATTGGCTTAAATATAATTAAGGAATATCTTTTTAGTAGCCCCGATATTATTTATGTGCAAAATAATTATTAGTAAGTAATACAACAATGCATATGTATACACAAAGTACACATAAATATAGATCTAATACTCACCTTGATTTATATCTAAATTGTATATTAGTATGAATGTACATGTATGAAGTTTTATATATATACATATATATGTGTACATATACACACACACACACATATATATATATATACATATATGCATATACTTTTTTTAAAGGACTAAATGCTTTTGACTTAGAGCTATGAACCAGTGAGGTCACAAATGGGGGACCTCATGGACCTAATATAAACAATCAACAATAACACCCCAATGGGGTTTGAACCCTGACAACAAAAATAACACTATAACTTAACCATCACACTATGTCAATACTAGTAGTACATACACATATATGTATATATGTATGTACATATATACATACATACATACGTACATACATACAGATACATATACATATACATGTGTATGTATGTATGTATGTGCATATATATGTATGTATATATATGTATATATGTACATACATATGTATGTATATATGCATACACACACACACGTATATACACACACACATGTACACACACATATCAATGTATGTATGAATGCATTTTTTTGTGTTGTAATTGTTAAAAAATGATAGAATTAGAAGATAATAGATATAAATTACAATTGGTTTGAGTAAAACCCCACCTTTGAGGTGAATAGATATTTTATGTTTATATTATTCAAATTTGGGAAATAAATTTAAATCATTGATAACCAATTTGAGAAAGAGGTGTATGAACATATGACACATGTTATCATTCTTGAAATGTGTATATTTAATAATAAATTATTTTACCAAAGTAATGCAAAATCACTACTTGCATTGTCGATTCATAATGTTTGATATGTTACAATCAATCAGATAGGTCATACTTAGCTAGAGGGTATCTAGAGTTGTGTGACATATTGTTGTAATCTAAAACACAAAACTAGTTCTTGGATGGTATGGTGACCATGGGATTCACTGAATCTGCTACCTTTATGAAGGGTAGGGCCACTTCTAGTTGGAAGGTATGTGGGCGAGCATCAGTTTGTGGTTTTAGGAAAAGAACCTAGGTGATACTCTCCCTCTTGTAGTTGAGATGCCAAAGCCTTGTTTTATTGAAGACATTATCATGATTTCACATATCTTGTAATATTATTATTTGTACTTCATCTCTATAACACAATTTTGTAGAATGAGATAATGATCTATTTTTGGAATATTGTAATACTTGATGAAAAGCATTATATTTATTTGATAAAACGAAATGATGTTATGAATCAATGAAAAAGTTTCTCAATGTTCTTATCTTAACTTGTTTGATGTCACACCTCGTCTTGTCGTTACTGTGTTACTTTTACCTTCACGGGTAAGTAGGATGATGAATGCAATCATGATTTTGATATGTTTGTTAAATGAATGAAATATTGAAATATGTATTAAAGATATTATTGCTTTGAAAGAGTAATTATGTTATATTGATGAAGTACAACGAAATAATATATTTTGAACTAGTGGATTGCTATGAATTGCAAAATGAATGATCTAATGCCTTGTTGATACAAATGTGTTATGACACAAAAGGATTTACTATGAACGTCTAACTACCTTGGTGTTGTACTAAGCTAGTTGTAGAGATAGGTTCAATCCTCTGAAAGGGAGGGGAAGTAACACTCAGGAGAAGTGATTGGTTGGGTAACCCTAAATGAAACCTTATTGAACTTACACACATTCATGACCTAGACTTGGTTTAGAAGAGTCGAGTTAGTTTGGATTCAGAAAGTGAACCCTTTTTCTTAGTCTTTGCTTTTTGGAATTGGTTGATCTAAATAAATTGGGTTAGTTGTAGCCAAGTAAGTAATCTATGAGGATAGGTTGAATGCTTGTGCAATGTCTTTGGTTTCTTTGATTGTGTGATCAAGTTATCGTGATTAAATCTTTGAGTCTTTGCACTTGTGAATAGTTATTTTATGTCAATTCATATGTACATTAAATGAATACATGAATATGAGTATATATATGTTGATCTATGCATGAGAGCATAAGTAAGTGCATATGTATGCAAGTATAAATACTTACTAGTATACATGCACAGGGAATCAATTATATATATGTATATACTTAATGTACATGCCTCTCGACGAGGGTATGAGCATATATATTTGATTGGCAAGGCAATGGTATATATATTATATATGTGTATACATATGCACGTATATACATACACCATTTCGTCATTATTATTATTGTTTGATGAAAAAATGATACTATGGATATATGCATTCAAAATATCGATTGATGCATGTTTATTGTCATATGAGTTGATAAATACAAATATATATTATTTTGATATATATTTATATATATTTATCAATTAACAATTAAAATACATTTGATATACTTGAATATATATATATATATAAATGTATATATATATATTTGAGAGATGATATATATATATAATGATACATCTGCAACAAATTAAGGAAAAACATGGCATATTAATCATAGGATATATTACATAGCATTGCATTAAGTAAAGTGCATATATTTGAATATAAACCCACACTTAGGAATGGAAGGAATTCCTTGCTAATATAAATCAAATTACAATGATATATAATGCATAAAGCTCAGTTTTAGTAAAGCATAGGCAGTGTACAAGCCTTGGATAATTTTAACAACGCATTGTTTATATCGAGCAAATATTATCAATGGATAAGTTCATGCATATACCATCTTGCATAAGATGCATGATGTGTTAAGTAAAGGAATAAAGTAGCACTTTAATAATGGATTCAACTCATTGGTCAAGTGGCAAATGCTTTATCCATGACCAAGTTGATTGTAATATGTGTTGCCTGGTGAATATTGACTGATTCCTCTGGAAAACTACGGACTAGAGAATAGGGAAGGTGCTGAAACTTTGTGTCATATTATGAATACTATGTTTCCTATAGAAATATTTCATACTTGCAATTCGATTCTCATTTTTAGAACATGTTCATGATTGATTTAGTTAATTATTGCTAGCATGTAGGTAGGTGGATCTGTTGTTTACCAAGCTAAGTATTAACTTAGAATGTTTCCACCTTTTTTTGTATGTAATGAGTTGACTTACATGGTTGAGTGGTGTCAACTAGCTTGCCACTCCCTTAGGCATCAATGTCTCATTATTTAGCATAAATAGATGAGCCAACACTCTCATTTGGATGCCCAATTTGAAGTTATAATCTACTGCTATATTTTGTAAGCTATATTTTTTTGAGATAAGAGCTATTTTCTGAGCATAGAGAAGGAGGTTATTGAGAGAATACATTGAGATATTATGGTGGTTTGAAGTGAATCCTAGAAAGCTAACATTGGAAGGCTGAGAACCAGATTAGTCTATTGGATTAAGCGATCAACATGCATGAGAATCTATTCTCCTTTTATTTGTCTTTTGTTATGAAATAATGAATGTCTTGATTGATTTTTTTGGAATTGCATGAGAATGCTTGCATTAGTGAATTGTACTATTTTCTTATGAAAGGAAAATAATCTATTTATAGTTTCCTATGAAGTGTTTGTATATATTCCATTGTAAGGAGTGATTGTCTATTAATAGTATTATATACTAGATTTGGTGAAGGTGTGAATAGGTTAAGGGAGTGAGTTAATACTCTTATATACCTTACATGGGAACTTAGATGATGTTTCTATACATAGATAGTTTACACTACATGTATATTATGAAATGTATTAGTGTTTTGATTAAGGGTAAAAAAGGGGATTTGATGGGGCCCAAAACCCATAACAAAGGTAAACAAGCTGCATTTAAAATACATCATAAACCAACAACAACCCCACAACAACCACTAAAGATAACTCATGACTTCACACGCTGCATCATACAAACAATTAAGGGATTGCAACCCTTAAACAACCCGGTTTTAACTGGGACCAGAAACCCTTTTAGATAATCATAGATCCTTCCTGCATCCGCTAGGCTTCAACAAACCCGCCGCTCATAGAATATACCACTGAGCCAAGAAAGATAATATGCATAATGGTGTAAGACACCATCAATTCCCTATTCAAAAATAACATTAACCATCTGATTTTTCCTAGGATCAGAAACCCATAAACCGCTTGCATCAACCAGACATCAACAAACCAACTGCTCTTGGAAGACACCAAAGAGACAAGAGAGATAACCATATTAATGGTGTAGAACACCAACCAAGAGCCCAAATCAACCATGGAAAACTCCAACAACAACACCTTCAAATCCCTCTGGGTACAGGAAACCAACTCCAAGACCACCTCAAAAGGAATGAGCTCCCCTCTATAGGAGAGGATGCTACAAGCAGTAAGACCACCACATCCAAAAATCACCAACACCCTCCACCTCTACCTCCATAGGAGATTTTCCCACCTCAATAAGAATAGCTGAAGGAGGTCCACCTCTATAGGACTAGAGGAGAAAGCAAACATAATTTTCAGGCACACATCTGTAGCATCCTTCGATATACACTACACCAAAAACAAACTGTGGACAGGGAAAAGAATCACAAAAACAAACCAATAGTCCACCTTAACAATATACACTTAAGAACTTATCTGGGTTTCTATGGACAAAAAAACAACAACAAGCTAATCACTCACCCACTTCTGAGCCTTCACAAAAGGCCGACACAACTGAGCCAACAACAACTCAACCAAAGAGAAGATCACAAGCCCCAACATCAGACACCTAGGGAACAAGAAGAAAAACAACATCCTCAGCAAATAAGGGCCAAAGATACTTAGTCTGAGAAAAAAAAGCCACAACAACAAACCAACCAAGGAGATTAGGGCCATAGAGAGCACATCAACAACAAGAGCCACAGGTCAATAGACCAACAAAGGCAGAATCCTAGTCTTCAAGTGAATGAGAACGCCCAACCCCCCAAAGGAATAGGGGACTCCAAATAGGAAGAATTCCAAAAGAAGAGCCAACAATAGAGAACACCAAGAAACCCTAACATGCTAGTTAGAGCCAGAGATAAGCCCAAACTTCCAACAAAGAACTAGAGGGAAACATCACCACACCACCAAGGGGAAAAAAAGAACCCAAAACACCCCAAGACCAAAGGCACCCAACAGGCAGCAGGAAGAAATAAAGAGTAACCAGGAGGAAACTAGAAGCAAAGCAAAAAAACAAGAAAAGCCACCAAGCCTTCATATTACGCCGATTAGGAATAGAGACAGTCCATTTTGCAAGCAAAGAACCTTAGAGAAACCTAAGCTCACCCACTACCAAGAGGGCAGCCAGAGAAAAGAAGGGAACACCAGGATCCAGGCACCATCTTGAACTCCAGCACCTAGCCAACCAAGCATAAGAAGAGAAATAAAAAATATGGCACTACAACCACCCACACCAACAACCTCATACAAGGCAAGGAGGGAGAGCACAAAAGGCCTCTCAACCACCCAAAAACCTCTAGTAGCCAGAACACCCTCACCATCCTCAGTGCTAACAGTGAAGAGGACCTGGCCCAAAGCATAGACCGCCAACAGAAGGAGAAGCCAACAAACAACCACCCGCCAACCTCCAACAATGACAACATCTGCAACAGATACTTTGTCACCTACAGTAGAAGGATTAGAAATCCTCGCACTAGGAGAACTCCTGCCCATGAGCCGTGCTCCACTCCCAGCTCCACGTCCAACACTGCAGCACACCAACCCATGGAAAAAGCCAAGCAAAGAGGGGTGACACCCAAAGAAGCCATCTAGGTTGCCCTCATCCTTGCTTCCACCATCTGCATTCTCTACAGATTCAAAATTACTCCCTCCTGCCTTTGCAACATTTGCCATCTCCCCCATCTCTTAGTGATGTTACGAAAGATATGATAAGGTTTACAAAAGATACGAAAGAATCCATCTAGGTCGCCCTCATCCTCACTTCAGCCATCTGCATCCTCTGTAGATTCAAAATTACTCCCTCCCACCTTCACAATGTTTGCCATCTCCCTTGTCTATCAATGTCATGAAGTGACTTGACACTATTAGTTATAATGTTAGGAAACCTTAGGAATGATAAGGTTTAGCAAACAACAACAGTCATAGTGTGAAAGATATGATAGGATAAGATGTCATATTTCTAATCTATATTTGAATGATCACTTGATCATTACTTTACTATTGAATGAAACCCTATGAGAGTAACCTATTTGGGTCAAGAAATATATTGAACCCCAAGGTTAAGAATTATCTACTAGGTTGGGATATTTACTTGATGTCCATTGGAACCACTTGGATGAGAATAACCTATTTGGATGGGTCATGTAGTTGAGCTTTTTTTAAAATAACTTATGTTTAGATTAACCTACACAATTAGACTAATTGTTGATTATAGATTATATCGGGGATTAGGGTATACTAAGGCTGAGACTCACCTATGTGGTTAAGTAGATCACTTGAGTTTATGAGATACTATATGATTGAAGACATAGGTGGGATTACCTATTGAATTATAGTTGCTACTTGATTAGTTACTTTATACTCTTGATATGAAGTCATATTGCTGACAAGATTCTAATCTTTTGAATAACTCCTTTTTACTAAGGAGGTTACACTCTCAAATGGAATCATCTATTGATATGATTATTCTTTGATTGAGGTCATTCATTGATGAGACTACACTCTTGTTGAGAATCACTTATTAACATGATATATTACTGAATGGAGTCAATTATTTATGAATATTTATCTATAATAATATGGGGCTTATGTTGCTATACTTTAGATTATAAAGTTATTCCTAGGACTTGGCTATCCATTGAAGAGAATAATATCTTGTTTATGCAAAGTTAATTTGTAGACTAGAAAAGCTCATTTTTTATACCTAGGATTGGAATATCCATTGAAAGGGGTAACTTATGCTTATGCTTTATTGGTAGAGATACCATTGTGTTTTGGGGAAAAGGGGAATAGGATATTTTTGACGTTAATGATTACCTATGGAAAGAAATTACCTATGCATAGTATATGAACGGTCATAATCCAAACCAAGCTATGGAAGTGTATGTGAATAGGAAGACTACCACTCAAAGTACTGGGTGAGAATGTTTTGGCCAAAGTAGTGTAAGTTTCCACTGGTTACACTGCCAGTTCATTGTGTTCCTTTTATGCATTCTAGTTCAAAATTTTCATACTCATAGGGAAAACAACCATATGATTAGGTTCTAGTTTGTAGGAGACAACACTAAGCTCAACTAGGCTATTGTTATGGGGTTTTACCAACCAATCTCTTTGTTGAAGGGTAGGGTCATCTTGTCATATGTAATAGATGTGAGGGGGACCGCATTTGAGTCTGTGGTTGGTGGAAAAGCGCTTAAGTGATCCTTCTCCTCATCAATTGGCGACCGAGGTTTGCATATGTTTGTGCCAATATTGGGACAACTAGAGTGTATGCACTAGGGAGCGAAGACATCTAGAATGTATGCACCAATGCAGTGACATCAGGACCAATTTGTATATCTATTGCTAGATGAAGCTCAAAAGGGATATGTATGTATCTTGTACCCATTTATTTGGAAGGATGTAATCTTGAATGATAAACTTGAGTTTATTCAATATGAAATCTATGTTATGGAAAGATTTATGAAATTATAATGGAATGTAATGGAAGTTTGGAATAGTGGTTATTTCAAATATGTATGTAATTTACATCATGGAAAGAATTTTTTTTATTTTTATGTTGTAGCATCATGGATCATTCACTTGAGGTGAAAGCTTTGAAATTTTACTGAGTAGAACATCAGGTTTGTTACATGATGTATCAAAGCTACCAAGTTCAACTCTAGAGCCTATGGGTTCATTACGTAAGTTAAACATAAAACTTATTGGAAGTTAAAGGTTGAAAAATTCTTATGCCAAGATGGAAAGAGGAAAGAACAAATAGAAATGAAGAGGAAGATATGATTCCAGGAAACTTGTTTAAGTTTTGGACTAGATAAGAATTGTCCCTGGAGTTGAAAACTCCTAAGTCAACGACTCATTATAAGGCAAACTTAGATTGCAGAAGATTATGCAAGTAGGATATATAGGAAGGTTATGAAGGATAACCAATATGTACCTTCACCCTAAAAAATAACTATAGGACTATAAAGGGTTAGGAAGAATTTAAATAACCCCCTTGTTGGAAGCAACCTATAGTTGCAAAGCGTCAAGGATTTTAGGATTTAGTAAGAATACTATGAATTTATAAGTATGCATTATGAGCATAAATTGGAAAAATTCAATCAAAGAAGAAAGCCAAAAGTTTTTTGAACCAAAATCAACAAAGGAAGTATCCAAAAGGTTGGATAACCCTTGAAAAAATATGATTTTGAACAAGATCGAGATCTTGCGTATAATTAAAAAGTTAGTACCTTGGAATAAGGGAAGAGGCCATAATGGTCAGAAAAGAAGCAATCAAAAAAGTGGACATGGTTCCACCAACCAAAATTGGCAAGATCAATTTGGAGTTCTCATTAAGATGATTGTAAGAAAGAAGCCTAAAAAGGTAAATTGGGTTGGTCCAACAAAGGTTCGATTAGTAGATAGTTTGGTGGAAGTGTAAATTGAACACCAACTTATCATCGAAAGTAAACCTATGTTTAAAGGTTCCAAAAGGAAATATGATACAAAGTGACACTATGTTGTTGAACAGTCCAGATAACTAAGAGGGGGGGTGAATCAGTTATTATAAAACAATTTTCCTGACTTTGGTTAATCCAAAACAAGATTAAACCAATCATATAATAATCTAACAGATATGAACATGAAATCATGTAACAAAACCATGCACAATGAACACCAAAATTTGTGGAAACCCAAGAAGGGAAAAACCACAGAGAATGCTAATTCTCAATTATAGAACATTGGTTAAGGTGACACCGGTTAAGGTGATTTTTACAAGGGCTCACTACCAAAATGCTCACTACAGGTAAGGCTCACTATCAGTGGGAACACTACTTGATTAATATAGAAACGTCTAATTACAAGATAGTCTCACTAATAAAAATGAACTGATGAGCTACATCTACATATGCATGAAATCAGTTCTGACTAAGAGCACAATATATGTCTGCAACAGATCCAGTCAAGAATCTTCTTCCCAACTTCCTTGCAAAATCTTTGCAATACAAATTACTTCTTCTTGACACTTGCCTTCAAATTCCTTCTTTGCATAATCCTTCTCACCCTTTTATCTATTTGCACACTTCATACATCTTGTCTAGAATTGAAGAGATGTTCTATATATATACCCATAGAAAAAAATAAGTCATCCTAGCAAAACATGTCAGCTTGAAGAACGACCTTGAAATATTCAATAAGGCTTGGCACACTAGCACTGGACCCAAAGGATAGGTCACACATAAATATCTCCTTACCACAGGACCCATAAATAGGTCATACATAAGATAGCAAACTTTGAATTACATGAAATATATTTTGGAGCTGATGGGAATGCCACAACCAAGACCAAATCTTGATTCTCATCAATTTTAGTACCAACTAGAGAAACACAATTAGACATACCAAAACTTGTAATATGCTACATGAATGCTCGAATAGCAATGATACCCAGAATAAACTTTGAGCACAACAACCAATATTAAAAGATTAGTCTTCATTATTATGCATTAACTGTCTTCCACGGATGTCCCAAAAAGAAGCACTGCCATATCTGGATCAAGGATAACATCCACACTATACAACATCATAGCACTCGATATGATAGATCATTTATGTATATCATCTGGAGCACAACCTTCTAGATCCTAATTTTTTACAACAATGACAACAATGCTAAATCATCTCAACAAATTTTCAACAATCTCCCCCTTTGGCATTGATGGAAAAACAACAAAAACTCAAAAACACAAAAAAATGCAAACTCCCCCTTTGACAAGAAATTCAATTCCTCTTTCTTTTCTTTTTTTCTCTTCATATTTTCTCTCCCTTTTTTCCATCAAAGACAAAGGGCTAAATAAGAAAATTCAGAAGATCAAATAAAAATAACACTTCACATGAAAAAATTTCTTGTACCTTTCTCTCACAATTGGAAGAATCCTCTTCCAAGATTGCACTGCAAAAACCAATTTAGCACACATACTATCCAATAGAGTCAACAACATAAATGAAGATGACCAATCTGGAGACAGGCACTGTCATTCACAATCCTCTGCATTAGAAAGTATCCTAGAGAGATGATCCAATTGGAGACCAACCAAAAATTTCTAACCAAATCTTCCCTCCTTCTAAATAGACAATAGCTCAGCTTGCAACTCTCCAACTCTTATTATTTTTTTTCCATATTTATCTTTCAAGAAGTAAAAAAACTTTCCAATATCATTCATTTCAGACTCAATGGTTTCAATTCTGCTTCTAAAATTATCAACAACAACAGGCCACCAAAGACAATACCTGTAGATGCTAGAAATTTCCTTAATGCATTCTCTTGTCTCACCAATGTGTTTGGATAATTTTTGTTTGGATTTGACACACCTTCTCTCAGTCATAGCTTGGATCTTATGGCTTTAGATCCTTCCTACAACAACCTTTCTTTAAAAAATTCTACCAGATCATCCGACAACGAGTCAAAAACAACTAAAATAGTAAAAACCTTTTTGAGTAGATAATCAACTAAAGCACCTTCAATTCTAGGCCTATTGTCCAGAGAGCAGGCATACCACATTTCACCAATCTTTTCATATCACCATCATCCAATATCAAATGAATTTTATCTGGATCGAAAGAGTCAGATCCAGATAGAGACTCTTCTTCCTTCTCCTTCTGAGATAATGATGACATATTTTGTGTTAAATTTCCTCCTTTTAGGTTCTAGAGGGGAACTGCCAATGACAACCTCTAAATCCTTCTTACTGGAGGAGGAACCCTCCTCAAACTGACTGATAGGCATATCACTAGACACTATCATACCAGAGCACAAACCCTTCTACAAGGATGAGAAATAGACTTTGCATGCACTTGCTTTATCTTCCATACATTCCAAATATCTGTAAACTTGCCTTTCGACATGGATGTTGAACTTCCACTTAACATTCTCTTTTGCCGATAGTGAACTGAAAAAGTAGAATACTAAGCATAAGAGCAGAGACCCAAACCGGAAGGGATAAATCTCAACTAAAGACATTTTGACATTCTCAATTATGTTTTCCATTATTAGGCTACACAGGTCAAATTGTTTATTTTTCTTCACCATCTTATGTGCAAGATACACAACAATAGCCGAAGTAGAACCTTCACGATTTCTGAAATAGATTTTCTAAGTGATACCATAAGCAGCATAGCTTACTGCAGGATTGATAATGGTATTTATCAATAGGGCTCGAGGGTCTTTGTCGATACCAGTAAGTTCCTCCATGTCTCTGTATTTCATCATTTTCTTCCCAGGGAGGTCACCAACTTTTCACAATCCAGTAATAGCTTCAATGGCTTCCTTAGTGGTCGAATAGGGTTTTTCCAAAATGATACTACCATTCTTGAATTGACTCAATAGGAACAAGATATACTCTTTGTCAAAAATCTGAGGAAATTCTCCCCATAGATTCATACCTAGGGCACTTACATTCTGCAATTCATCAGTCTTCAACCCTAGTTCCATTTCCTTCATCTTTCGATGATCAAATTTGTCCAACTCTACTCCCTTCAGTCTCAGTGGGATACCGCCACTGGATTCACTATTAACCAACATAGATTCCATCATCGCACTTAGCTTCTTCAATCCTTTTATCGCCCAACAAAACCTCTTCTCCTTTTTTTTGTGAACTGTGAGAAATGATTTAAAACTCCATCTTTTATCTTTAATTGCTCATGATGATTTTGTTGCCAAAGATGCACATTGATGATGCCAAAAATTGTATTTTTTTTTTCAATTAGCTGGATTAAGCTTCATCATACATCATCAACCAGATCAAACTTAGTCATGTTGAAAACACATCAATATTACTTTAGAGAGGGAGAACCATCAGGATATGCATTGCAAAACTCCCCCTGAGCCAAAGTAGTTTGGCTCAGATTTTGGTAGGGATTGTACTAAGATCTGGTGCCACAGAAGAGTTCTCCACACTTGTTTCCTTTGTCTTCCAAACTGTGACCATCTTCTTCTTAGATTCATTTGATTCAACAACCTTTTTATTTTCAGGCTTTTCTAGAGCAACATATCTGCATGTGTTAGCATAATTTTTTGGTTGACTACACTTGTAACATCTTTGTCCTAACTTAACTGAGTGAACCATAGATCTACACTAATTAGCTTTGCTACCATAACCATGGCATAGATAGCAATAACCATGAAACAGATTATTCATTCCATTCCTTCTAGCCAGATTAGATAATTCACTTCTACAATGACTTGCTTTGTGACCAAACTTGTGATAGTTAAAGCATCAAGTACTCGATTCCTTCTTGATTCTACTCTCTATAGCCTTATGTCCAAAAATTTTGCATAGAAAACAATGGCCATTAAATGATAAGTACCTTTGAGCATTTGGTTGCTCGAACAAAGGTCTTCTTGTAGGTGTTCTAGAGTTCTGGACCTTGCTTGTTACAATTGATCTCCCTTCATCTTCAACTACTTTGTCTTCACTCTTAGTGTTCTGATTTGAGCTTTCACTTGAGAAGCCAAGTCCTCCCTTATCCTTGTGATATTTCTATAGGGACAAGAGTTGATCCAGAATTATTCTACTTTCACATACTCTTGCTTTTGATTTCAACCTTCTTAACTCTTGATCTAACTTCTCATTTTATTCTAATTTTTGTTTGATGGTATCCTTGAGATTTTCTTTAGTATTCTTGCATTCATCCAATTTTAGCTTTAGATTCTCAATGCTTTCCTTTGACTCCTTTAATTCATGTCTGACCTCTCTGTGTCTTGCTTTGAATTTCCAGATTTTATCCCTTAACTTTGAGATACAAGCATTTTCCTTCTTGATGTTTTCTTTCAATTGTTCATTTTCAGATTTTGTTCTTTCCATATCATCTAACATTATCTTCAGTTATTCCTCAAAGTAATAATATTCTACCATCTATTCAAATTTCCAAGATCTCCCTCAAGCGGTTAAGCTCTATTTGCAAGGGACCAAGCTCTGATACCAATTGTTGAACAATCCAGATAACTAAGGGGGGTGAATAAGTTATTATAAAAAAAATTTCCTGACTTTGATTAATCCAGAACAAGCTTAAACCAATCAAATAATAATCTAATAGATATGAACATGAAAGCACGTAACAACACCATGCACAATGAACACCAAAATTTATGTGAAAACCCAAGAAGGTAAAAACCAAGGAGAATACTAATTATGAATTATAGAACACTGATTAAGGTGATTTGTACAACCTTTGGGCTCACTGCTAAAATGTTCATTGCAGGTAAGGCTCACTACTTGATTAATGCAAAAACATTTGATTACAAGATAGTCTCATTAACAAAAGTGAACTGATGAAGTTGCATCTACATATGCATGAAGTTAGTTCCAGTTAAGAGCACAATATATGTCTACAGTAGATCCGGTCAAGAATCTTCTACCCACCTTCCTTGAACAATCTCTGCAATACAAATTACTTCTTCCTAACAATTTCCTTTAGCTTCCTTCTTTGCATAATCCTTTGCACCCTTTTATCTATTTTCACACTTCATACTTCTTGTCTTGAACCGAAGAGATGTTCTATATATATATATATACCCATAGAACAAAATAAGTCGGCCTAGCAAAACATGTCGGCTTGAAGAACAACCTTGAAATATTCAATAAGGCTTGGCATGCTAGCACTGGACCCAAAGGATAGGTCGCACATAAAGATATCCTTACCACGTTACCACAAGAACCATAAGTAGGTCATACATAAGATAACATAATTACCAAAATATAGCAAACTTTGAATTATATAAAATGTATTCCGGAGCCAATGGGAATGCCACAACCGAGACCAAATCTTGATTCTCTTCAATTTTAGTACCAACTGAAGAAACACAATTAGACATACCAAAACTTGTAACATGCTACATGAATGTCTAGATAGAAAGGATACTTAGAATAAGCTTTGAGCACAACAACCAATATCAAAAGATTAGTCTTCATTATTTTGCATTAAGTGTATTCCATGGATGTCCCAAAAAGAAGTAATGCCATATCTGGATCAAGGATAACATCCACTCTATGCAACATCATAGCACTTGATAGGATAGATCATTTTTGTATATCATTTGGAGCACAACCTTCCAGATCCTAGGTTTTGACATCAATGACAACAATGCTAATTAAGTCATCTCAAAAACTTCTCAACATATGTGTTAAAATCAAAAGAATTAGTAAGGAAACAATGCTCTAAGTTGAAGACACATCAACAAAAGAGGATTTGTATATATGGATATTCCTCCACAAAAAGGATATTGGTATACATGAAAAGAGAATTGAAATATTAGAATGTCGCTTAGCTTGTAAAGTTGTTGATTATTCATTAGATCTTTTTATTGACGATCCAATTGTTGAATCTATGATATTAGAGATCAATGAATTCAACTTTGGGAATATGTATATTCAAGGCAATATGAAGCCAACAATGGGGAATGATAAGACAATTCGAGAAATAATTTTTTTGCTATGAGTTCAACTTTGAGATGATCAAATCTCGTGGAAACACTAAAGGGGGAACCAAGAGAGTGGATTGACTCAGATAAAATACCCCACAAATGAAGATTGTAAATGTATTTTTGATTTGGAAGAACTTTTTACTTCTTCATAAGTCACAATTTCAATCAAAGTCTTACATTCCATGGCATCAAGGATAAGGTATTGGAATTATTGGAGAAAGATGGTAAAAGGGAAAGGATTATGACCAATAAGAAATGAATATTTATCACACAACACTTTATATATGTTTGATTGGAAGATCAATTTCTATTATCATTGATTCCTTAGAAACGAATAGGTAGATTACTTGATCATGAAAGGAAAAATCATTTTGTATGAAATAGATAAGGGAAGATATAATTACTCATGAATTGGAGTCATTGAGAAAAAAATGTTTTTGATAATTAGGTATGCAATTAAATTTGATATCTTTTAGGAACCAACATGATTAAATGAGGATTTCTACTCAAATTAATACAAATGCTCATTGGAAGAAATAAAATGAGCTGAAAATCAGATTACATCTTTGTAAATTATCAAAGGACAAAAGAAATCCAAGGTATGGATGTCCTAAGATAAAGGAAATTTATGTTCGTAAGTTATTTAATCATTTTACTTGAGAATAAAATGTGGCATGAGACCATGAAATAGGTTTTCATTTAGCTGGAATAGACTAATATGGGATGGGAAAGAACCAATGTACCCAAAATTTCCAGAGATTAAGGAATGAGATGAGGTAAATTGATGTCATATTTAGGACATTGTAATGAAAAAATTATTTGTCGGATGAGGAACCACTATAATCTGGAAAAGATAGAGTAAGATACTACAAGGTCTGTAGCAAGATATTGTCCAGTATGCTAGGAAAAGAAGACAAGATGTTGTCATCGATAAAATCAGATTACATCTTTGGAAATTATCAAAGGACAAAAGAAATCCAAGGTATGGATGTCCTAAGATAAATGAAATTTATCTCCGTAAGTTATTTAATCATTTTACTTGAGAATCAAATGTGGCATGAGACCATGGAATAGGTTTTCATTTAGCTGGAATAGACTAATATGGGATGGGAAAGAGCCTATGTACCCAAAATTTCTAGAGATTAAGGAATGAGATGAGGTAAATTGAGGTCATATTTAGGACATTGTAATGAAAAAATTATTTGTCGGATGAGGAACCACTATAATCTAGAAAAGATAGAGTAAGATACTACAAGGTATGTAGCAAGATATTGTCCAGTATGCTATAAAAAGAAGACAAGATGTTGTCATTGATAAGACATGTATACTCTCTTGAGGTTCCAATGAGTAAGTGGTAGACCATTGGAAAAGTTTAATCTTTCTATGTCGATGGAACTAACATAATGTTATGGTGGATAGACTCACCAAGGTAACCAATGCTGGTTGGAAATTTTGATTTATAGGATTTCGGTCCTAAATAATATATTACATAAAGTGGTTAACCTTAGATCAAAAATATTGCCAAATGGAATAGAAGACTGGTAGATCAATGAAAAAATTTGATTGATACAAAGTTTGAATTAGGAAATAATTTTATGCTTAAGGAAAATGGTTGAGTCAGTGATGGATAGTCTCAACCTTTTAGTTGTACAATGGTGTAAAAACCAAAGTAAAGGATGGGACCCATAGTATAGTGTACAATACACCGACATTCCTTATCTATTTGGGTTACACTCAGGATAAATTCATTAGCCAATGAGAACATTTTTTCCAATCACCGTCATAGGTGTCATGTGGTATATAGTTACTATTGTACTTTGATTGTACATACATGAGGTATTATGATTACAATTCATAAGTTTTTTAGAGAGAAAGTATGCATGAAACATACAAGTTCTCCCTATGCATAAACATGAGTCACTCAAAATCAAGGTCCAAGAAGGATGAGATTGCAAGGAGTGGTGTTATGAGGGAAGAATATTTTTATAAATCCTACGTGTTTGGGAAAATGTAAGTAAAATCTTAATTTGACTTTATCTATATGTTAAAGTTCTTTAAATCATTGGGGACGATGATTCACAAGGGGGAAGTATGTCACACCCCATCTTGTTGTTACTGAGTTACTTTTACCTTCACGGGTAAGTAGGATGATGAATGAAATCATGGTTTTGATATATTTGTTAAATGAATGAAATACTAAAATAGGTATTAAAGCTATTATTTCTTTGAAAGAGTAATTATGTTATATTGATGAAGTACAATGAAAGAATATGTTTTGAACTAGTGGATTTCTATGAATTACAAAATGAATGATCTAATGCCTTGTTGATACAAATGTGTTATGATACAAAATGATTTACTATGAATGTCTAACTACCTTGGTGTTGTAATAAGTTGGTTGCAGGGACAGGTTCAATCCTTTGGAAGGGAGAGGAAGTATCACTCAGGAGAAGTGATTGGTTTGGTAACCCTAAATGAAACCTTACTGAGCTTACACACACTCATGACCTAGACTTGGTTTAGAAGAGTCGAGTCAGTTTGGATTCAATAAGTGAACCCTTCTTCTTAGTCTTGGCTTATTGAAATTGGTTGGTCTAAATAAGTTGGGTCAGTTGGAACCAAGTAAGTAATCTATGAGGATAGGTTGAATGCTTGTGCAATGTCTTTGGTTTCTTTGATTATGTGATCAAGTTATCATGATTGAATCCTTGAGTCTTTGGTCTTGTGAATAGTTATTTTTATGTCGATTCACATGTATGTTAAATGAATACAGGAATATGAGTATATATATGTTGATATGCGCATGAGAGAATAAGTGCATATGTATGTAAGTAGAAATACTTATGAGTAGGGAATGAATTATATATATATGTGTATATATGTATACACTTAATGTACATTCCTATCAATGAGGATATGAGTGTATATATTTGATTGGAAAGGCAATGGTCTATATATGGTATATGTGTATACATATGCAGATATATATATACACCATTTCATCATTGTTATTATTGTTTGATAGAAAAATGATATGGATATTTGCATTTGAAATATCGAATGATGTATGTTTATTGTCATATGAGTTGATATATATATGTATACATGTGTTTGTTATTTTGATATATATTTATATATATTTCTCAATTAAAAATTAAAATACATTTGATATACTTGAAAAAATATATATTTTCAAGTATATCAAATGTATTTTAATTGTTAATTGAGAAATATATATAAATATATATCAAAATAACAAAAACACACACACACACATATATATATATGCATTTTTTATTTTGATATATATTTATATATATTTCTCAATTAACAATTAAAATACATTTGATATACTTGAATATATATATATATATAAATATATATATGTATGTATATATATTCAAGAGACGATATATATATGTACATATATATTGAATATATATATAGGTATATATAATGATATAGGCACAGCAAGTTAAGGTAGCACATAGCATATGAATCATAGGATATATTACATAGAGATGTATTAAGTCAAGTGCATATATTTGAATATAAACCCACGCCTAGAAATGGAAGGAATACCTTGCTAATATAAATCAAATACGAATGATATATAATGCATAAAGCTCAGTTTTAGTAAAACATGGGCAGTGTATAAGCCTTGGATACTTTTAACAATGTGTTGTTTATCAAGAGAATATTATCAATGCATAAGTATGCACATATACCATCTTGCATAAGATGCATGATGTGTTGAGTAAAGGAATAAAGTAGAACTTTAATAATGGAGTTGACTCATTGGTCATGTGGAAAATTCTTTATCCATGACCAAGTCAACTATAATATGCGTTGCTTGGTGAATATTGATTGATTCCTCTGGAAAACCACGGGCTAGAGAATAGGGTAGGTGCTAAAACTTGGCACCATATTATGAATACTCTATTTTCTGTAGAAGTCTTTCATACTTGAAATTCAATTATCATTTTTAGAACATGTGCATGTTTGATTTAGTCAAGTATTGCTGGCATGCAAGGAGGTCAATTTGTTGTTTACCAAGATGAGTACTAACTTAGAATGTTGCCACCTTTTTATGTATGTAATGAGTTGACTTGCATGGTTGAGTGGTGTCGATTGACTTACCACTCCCTTAGGAATTAATGTCTCATTATTTAGTATAAATATACAAGCCAACTCTGTCATTTGGATGCCCAATCTGAAGTTATAATCTGGTGCTATATTTTGTAAGATGTATTTTTCTGAGATAGAGCTATTCTATGAGCATAGAGAAGGATGTTATTGTGAGATATTACATTGAGAGATTATAGTAGTTTGAAGTGAAGCCTAGCAAGTCAACATTGGAAGGCTGAGAACCAAATTAGTCTATTGGATTAAAAGCGATCAACAAGTATGAGAATCTATTATCCTTTTATTTGTCTTCTTTTATGAAAGAATGAATGTCTTGATTGATTTGTTTGGAATTGCATGAGAATGCTTTCATTAGTGAATCGTACTATTTGCTTATGAAAGGAAAATAATCTATTTATGGTTTCCTATGAAGTTTTTGCATATATTCCATAGTAAGGAGTGATTGTCTATTAATAGTATTATATACTATATTTTTTGAAGGTGTGAATAGCTTAAGGAAGTCAGTTAATACTCTTATATACCTTATATGGGAACTCAAATGATGTTTCTATACATAGATAGTTTACACTACATGTATATTGTGAAATGTATCAATGTCATGAAGTGACTCAACACTATTAGTTATAATGCTAGAAAACCTTAGGAATGATAAGGTTTAGCAAACAACAATAGCGATAGTATGAAAGATATGATAGGATAAGACGGCGTATTTCTAATCTATATTTGAATGATCACTTGATCATTACTTTACTATTGAATGAAACCCTAGGTTGAGAGTAACCTATTTGGGTCAAGAAATATATTGAAACCTAAGGTTAAGAATTATCTACTAGGTTGGGATATTTACTTGATGTCCATTGGAACCACTAGGATGAGAATAACCTACTTGGATGGGTTATGTAGTTGAGCTTTGTTTAAAATCCCTTAGGTTTAGATTAACCTACACAATCAGACTAATTGTTGATTATAGATTTATCCCAGATTAGGGTATATTATGGTTGAGACTCACCTATGTTATTAAGTAGACCACTTGAGTTTATGAGATACTATATGATTGGAGACATAGGTGGAATTTCCTATTGGGTTAGAGTTTCTACTTGATTAGTTTCTTTATACTCTTGATATGAAGTCATTGTTGACAAGATTCTACTCTTTTGAATAACTCCTTTTTACTAAGGAGGTTACACTCTTAAATGGAATCATCTATTGATATGATTATTCTTCGATTGAGGTCATTCATTGATGAGAATCACTTATTAATGTGATATATTACTAAATGGAGTTAGTTATTTATGAATATTTATCTATAATAAGATTGGGCTTATGTTGCAATACTTTAGATTATAAAGTTATTCCTAGGACTAGGTTATCCATTGAAGAGAATAGCTTGTTTATGAAAATTTAATTTGTAGACTAAAAAAAACTCATATGTTATACCTAGTCCATTGGAATATCCATTGAAGGGGTTAACTTATGCTTATGATTTTGATGAGGGCCTCACCGCCGAAAACCCAAAAAAATCACAATAACATATACCAACATAGAAGATGCAAGACAAAAAAATGAGTCACTTTCAATTATTTTCAGAAAATGAAATTGTAGATTCAAAGCTTACATGCTACAACCTCATGGGCTTGATTCATTACAACAAAATCAACTCTGAAAAAAAAATCTACTATTTGGAGCCACAATCTGCACTATCAAGGCCACCTCCTACAACCCTCACTTAACCCTTTTTATTTTCCCCACTAACTACCCTAGAATTTTCTAGAAAGTTCAAATTTCCCCATTTTGTTTTGGCACCAAAAGTCCCACCATTTTATTTTTTGCCTAGGAAGAATTATGAAATTCACTTTTTAGAGGACCAACTTCAAGGGGCCATAACTTTTGATCCAGGTGTCTGATTTTCTATTATAGCATATCGTCAAAAATCTCTCGACGATCTCTACAATGCATGATCCTATCGTAGGTCAGTTTGGCCACTTTTTGAGCTATTTTGGGGCCTTTAAAGTTTTATATCTAAATTTGAAGCTGCATTGGAGAAATTTCTTAGGACGAAAACTTGAATTTCTCCCAAACCATGCAGGTTATTGAAGTGATTCTTTCACGACTGGAAATGTTTTTAGCTCTGCTCCTTGGGGTAAATTTTCATGTCCATACAAGCCCATTTAGGCTAACTTACTAAAAATAGAAAGTTCCTTATTTTTTGCTATTTTTGATGTTTGACAGTCTTATACCCGCTAAGTGCCATCATGGCACTCAAGACAACTAAAGAAAATTAAAAAAAACATTTTTTTTTGGGTGATGCAAGATTTTCCTACACCACTAGATGCTTCTACATAAACTTTATTGGTAGAGATACCATTTTGTTTTGGGAAATAGGATATTTTTGAGGTTAATGATTACCTATGGAAATAAATTACCTATGCATAGTATATGAATGGTCATAATCCAAAATAAGCTATGGAAGTGTATGCGAATAGGAAGGCTGTCACTTGAAGTATTGGGTGACAATACTTTGGCCAAAGTAGTGTAAGTTGCCACTAGTTACATTGTTATTTCACTGTGTTCCTTTTATGCATTCTAGTTCAAGATTTTCATACTCATAAGTGTTGATGGTGTTTTTTGCACAACAACAACTCAGACAAGATACAAGTATCCTATCTCTCTTGAAAGGTATATCTCTATCAGCAAGACTCAAGAGATAACCCCAAGGTCTATAATGTTAGGTCCTTGACAAATGCAGTGAAACAACTTAGAGATAATGTGAATATTGCTGGTAATCAAAAAGGGACCTTACAAACAAATATTGGATCTTTGAACTTATTAGATTTTGCAATATGGTGATACTTGAAATCTTAAAACTAACCCAAATGATAAAAGAAATAGCAAAAGATAGGGTTTTAGAGAGATTCCTAAAATTAACACTAATCCTAAGATTAACAATGCAAATGATAAAATACTTGAAATGGACCAATCCGTTAGAAACTAATTCTTGCTTGACCCAAATGAATCTGCAATCTTATAGAAATAATGCAATCTTCTAAGGTATTAAAGATTTTTAGATCATGAACATTCATCCAAAACAAACCTATTGCAATTGAAATGAACAAATATCCACAATTGAACTAAGCACAATGAATATGAAAGTCCAAGCTAAATTTGCAAAATAACTAACAATCAACTAGTTGTAAAAATTATGGACCAGGGATTGCTACAAACACTTCAAGCATCAAACCATAAACACCACTGAACCATTTCTAATTCTAAATCTTTCTCAAACAATCTCAAAAGATAGAATAGCAAGAACCATGCAAGATAATTCAACACAAGAGAGATCACCAAAGAACAATGTCTTCAATTGTATGGAATCATCCAATAACAACAACAATTCCAGTGTTCTGTGTTACAACACTCACTTCAAAATAAGACTAAATCCTAGCTCTAACTCTTGCTATACTACTTAATTTGCTCCAATGTAAAACTATCTAGCCCTTACAAATGAGGTAACATGCCATATTTAAAGAAACCCCCCAAGATATGTCAGCCTAATTAGGGTTACAATAATAAACAACCACAAAAAAAGTTGGCCCAAGAAGTTTTAGAACAAAATAAAATAGCATTAAATGCTTGGGACTCATCTAGGTCACCTTGGGTTCTCCAATGTAATTCGGTCCACTACATGTGAAGGATGAAGAAGGAATAATGGGGAAGCACAAATTTTGATGTAGCCCTGCATTAAATTTTTTTCCCCCTATCTTTATCTATTTTATCTTGCACCTTCAAGAAGATTCCATCTAAGTTGGCCAAGGGTGGAGTGACTAACACTTTAAATTTCCTCTCAATAGATTTAATCTCATCCCTTGATTGCTTGACGACTTTATCCCATTCCACCTTGAGATCTTGATATTTATCCATGACAGTAACATAGGTGGAAGCATCATCTAAATGGTGACCAGTGATCAGACCATCCTCAATGGGAGCATAAACTTCATGCCACCATTTCCTCAAGTGTTCCAAAGTTAGATGCCTAGGTGTGAACTTCTTCCTTCTAGTCATAATCTCAAAGAATGAGACACATCTATTATAAATATCATTCAATGCATCCTCTACCTGTTTTCCCTACTTATGGATTCTCTTCAAAACCTTTTGCTTGATCTAAGGGGATTCATACCATTCCCAAGGCTCAGAAACTCTTGCAGAAGAGAGCATTCCATCACTCACCAATTTTTATTATGTATATTCCATGATGGTCCTTAACTTGTGAAGGAGGAGATCTATATTAGATTTTTCCTACCCCCAATATGTTATGAAACCACTTAGAGGACCTATATGCATCACCTCTTGTTGACAAGATGCCTTTGATCATATCATCTCCTCATTGTGTAACTCCTTGCAATCATTCATGGGTGCCCTATGTAGAAGCTTTCATCTTTTCAATCTCTGAGAATGCTTCCTTAGGCAATAAACCTTCAGGAGTTATCCCTTCACTTCCTACTTCTTGTAATGGCTTCAATAGGTGTTACACATATTTGTACACATCATTAAGTTGTTTATACAACCTCTTCATTTTTGTTGTTTCCTTATCTAGCCTTCTTAGAATAGCCTGGGCGAATTCCTGGAATTCTTCCTTCTCTTGATCCTTAATAGTGGGCCCTAGGTTCAGAATCTAGATTGTATAATCTTGAGGAACCATCTCCCTTTTATCCTTCTCTGTAGCAGGGGTAGCAATGTGAATAATCTAGTTATCTACTTCATCCTTAGTAATTTTGGAGATCACCTTGGCTTTCTTCTTTGCCTTCCCTTTACCAATATTTGCCGACAATTCATCCTAGTTTGGAGGGGTGTCATCTATGATCACCAACTTACTCTTCAATCTTTCATTGAGCCAGCTAGGAGTAGTGGAATTTGACTGCATCTCACCTTACCTATCTTTCTCAGCTTGATCCATGGAAGGCTCAACAACTACAGTATGCACTAAAGGGACCTCTTCAGTTCCATCTTCTCCTCTATCTTCCTCCCTATTATCTTCTAGATTTTGGCCTTCATCTTGACCCAGTGCCTTTGTCACTACTTGAACTAGGGAGGGATTCCTTTCAGGTGCCTTTTCTTCTTCCATAAATTTCTCTTCTTATTCCCTAATTGGTGAGTCCTCATAAGACACCAAGGGAGACTAGAGAATATTGCCAAGTTCTGCCTCTTCACTATGAAAATATCGAACATGGAACTCCTCTGTCTCCTCACCTTAATCTGACTCCTCAACAATAATTTTTTTTTGTCCTTTCCCCTCATCATTCAAGCCCTGAGTTAAAGGAGAAAAAGTGTCTTCTTGTTGTGTAGTAGGAGGAACTGTAGGAGCACCCTTTTTCACTAGACTTTCCTAGTATAAACTTGTGTCTTTTCTCTAGAACTCTCTACATCTACCACCTGTGGGCTAGTTTCATCCTCTGCCTTGGAAGATTCCTTCTTCTTTTGAGACAATCTCACTATTCTTCTTCTCTTAGGCACCGAAACACCACCTTCATCTCCCTTTTCCTCAGGTTCCTCCCCTTGAGCAGATGTCTTCTCCTTAGAAGTAACATTCCTCCTCTTAGCACTAGGCTTCCTTTTCTTTTCCTTCTCGGCCTCTGCTTGAGCACCCTTGATATTAATATTGAAAGGAGAACCTATCTTTTCTTCACCTTTTGGATCTTGCACATCTTCTTCAAAGGTAGATTGGGAATCTAGATTCCCCATCAGATCATATGTATATTGCTTCCCTTCATTGTCCAATTCCCAAATCTTATTCTTGAGCCACAACTTGGGATACTTGATAATGGGAGCATTAATTTGCTCTAATTCAATTTTCTCCTCTTCTACCCAATTAATCTCACCTATGGGCTTATCCTTGATTGGTTCATAGTCATGGCTCTAGATTACTTCTCCATCATCATCAAGTTGGTCAGGGATGGCCTTGATGCTATATAACTTGATCAATCTAGCGAGAAACCTAAAGAACTTCCTCCAAACCTCAATCTCATCCTTGCAATTAGCCCAGCAGTTGTAAGGAAAATTAGATGCGGAAACAACTCTTCTAATGTCAAAACCATAGGGAAGAATGTAGAGATACCTTTTAAAATTACAATTACAGTCCAATTAAGATGCACATGAAAGAGATTACTGAAACAGAGTATTTGACACACATATATGAACACCAAATATACGTGGGAAAACCCTTACAGGAGAAAAACCCACCACACCAAGAGAAGTCAATTTTTATTACAGTAACAAATAATTACATATAGAGTTTTGACTTATCTTTCTGATGCCACATTACAACAGCTTTCACAATGATCAATCTTGTACAGGAACCTTCAAGATACAATCTTTATAGAATAGAAATCACTCTGATACAATTTGAACTATTCACACAACTGTTCTTCAAACCAACTGAACCATCGAGCATCTACAACTACAAACTATATTCATGTCATTCCCTGTTTGTTGAGCTTCCTCTCAGAACCGCCACAATGAATTGTCTTCCAATGGTTCCCATTCGGCTTCTCTGATTGGTCCACGAGACTCCACATAGGATGGTCAAATGGTCAAAAAGCAATCAACCTATGTTGGAATATCGGTGAGACACTAACCGTGTCTCCCCGATGCCAACACAGTCAACATTCAATATCGCCAAGAGTTCATCCTATCGCCAAGATGTTACATCGAGTCTAGAGAGCTATCGCTCAACTTTTTCCATGTCGCCAAGACATATCGCTTTCGCTGAGACATCCCATCGAGCCTTCATGTTATTCTGAAGAATCCAACAGTCGATGAGACTTATCACTATCGTCAGGAGGTTACACCAATGTTCAATAGTTACTCCAAAGTATTCAACAGTCGACAAGACTATCATCTTTCGCTAAGAGTTCATACCGAGTCATTAAGGGTTATACCGAAACATTCAACATTTGGAAAGACATCCATATCACTTAGATGTTACTTTGAATACTCACAAGTCATATCGAGCACCAAACGACAGTCGGCAAGACATTCGTCTTTCACCAAGAGGTTTCATTGAGCTCTTTTATGTTACTCCAGAGCCATACTACTATCGGCAAGACCCCACAAGTCGCCAAGACTTCATAACGATCACCTTGAGCTACTCCAATGACTTCAGTTGTATCCCTGAGTGAATACCATTGGTGAGACACACCAATTGTCACCAAGAGGTCTTCTCGAGTGTTGAAGTCACCCCGATGTCTCCAGGATAAAGATATCATCAAGACATCCATATCAGTAAGACTTCTTACCGAACACCCTAGACTCTCCCCGAAGACTTCAACAGAGAACATTGTCGTTGAGACAATCATATCGCTAAGAGCTCATAGTGAACATTCAAGACTCTCCCCGATATACGATAGATTGGCTTGTCGGCTAGAGATCTCCACGGGCGGTGAGAGGTTATACTGAATGAAATGTCACAGCAATAGACTCCAATGTGTAACCATTCAGCGTGACTCCTGCAAGGTCACAACAACCTAAACTATTCAACAAGATTCAAGCTGCTAGTCGGCCAGACATAGAATATGTCACACCGACTTGGCTCTAATAGAGGTTTCAATCTATGGGATTGAGACACATATTTCCAACAATCTCCCACTTGACGAAGATCACACAGGCACCTCCAGAGCACAACAAAACTTACTGAAAATATGGTCACTAAGGCCCATTGAACTGGCACACCACCTAAATTTGTTTGTGCTCACTGGCTTCGTCAATGCATTAGCAACATTCTCCAGAGTATCAAATTTTTCCAAACTGACCTTTCCATCCTCCACCATATCTCATACAAAGTGGTACTGTACATCTATATGTTTCATCCTGGCATGGAAAGTAGGATTATTTGCCAGATAAATTGCACTTTGACTGTCACAAAAATAGTTATTTTCCCTGCATCAAAACCATTGTTAGAACACAAAATTTTTAACCAAACTGCTTCTTTGCAAGCATGAGTAGCTAACATGTATTCAACCTCTTTAGTGGACAAAGCAACTACAACCTACCGCTTACTCATCCAACTCACTGTACCACCATTCAACATGAAAGTGTATCCACTGGTGGACCTCTTGCTTTCAATGTCACCTTCCCAATCAGAATCCACATAGCCTTGAATAGTGAGAGTCCTCTGTGATTCAACCAAGTTCCCATGGTAACACAAAGCAAAATCTGAAGTTCCCTTCAAATATCTAAAAAATCTTTTCACAACATCCCAATGTGTCCTTCCAGGATTAGCCATAAAATGACTAAGTACTCCCACTACTTGGGAAATGTCTAGCCTTGTACAGACCATTGCATACATGAGATTGCCAACCACACTAGCATAGGGTACACTGGTCATGTCCTCCATCTCAGTAGGATATTTTGGATAATCGTCAATAGATAGCTTCATTCCTTGCAAGACTAGAACAACTAGCTGCTTGCAATGATTCATACAAAATATCTCTAGAACAGTCTTGATATACTTACTCTGACTGAGCCAAAGTTTTTGACTATTCCTGTCCCTGGTTATCTCCATCCCTAGAATATACCTTGCTGCACCAAGATCTTTCATTTTGAACTTAGCAGACAACTAAGACTTAAGATCAGAAATCATTAGCTTACTATTTCCTATGAACAACATATCATCAACATAGAGAGAAATAATAAGAACTTGATCACTTTCGGCTTTATAATAAACACAATGATCAGATTTTGATCTCACAAATCCCAAAAACAATACAAAAGTATCAAATTTCTGATACCACATTCTAGGTGACTGCTTTAACCCATATAGGGACTTTTTCAACTTGCAAACCAGTTTCTCTTTACCTTTTTCAACAAAGTGCTCAGGCTGGGACATATAAATTTCTTCTTCAAGATCACCATGAAGAAATGTTGTCTTCATATCCATCTATTGGACCTCTAAGTCATACGTTGTTGCAAGTGACAAAAGAAATCCGATAGACGTCAGCTTAGCTACATGAGAGAAAATCTGCCCATAATCAATTCCCTCTACCTGGGAATAACCCTTCGCAACCAATCTTGCCTTGTACTTTTCCACACTGCCATCCAAACCAATCTTTTTAAATACCCATTTGTAGCCCACAACTTTTCTGCCTTTAGGCAATGGCACCAAACTCCAGGTATCATTCTTTTCTAATGATGCCATTTCTTCATTCATGGCTTCCAACCAAGAGTTTGAATTAGACATTTTAAATGCCTCCTTTACAGTCCTAGGCTCATTAGTGCTAGAAATTAAAGCATAGGCACAAGTAGAATCTATCAAAGAGAACCCATACCTATCAGGTTGTTTTCTTTGACGGGTTGACCTCCTCACTTGCTGAGGCTGAGGTTCTTCTTCTTCTTCAAAACTTTCAAAACTGCTTGAGCTCTCCTCAGTTTCAGGTAAATTTTGAATTTTCAATTCCTCTTTATCTGGTGTAGGAGGAATTCTAACTACATCCTTATTGTTTTCTAACTTTGTCTCTAACTATAGATCCAAGTTAGAAGGATTTAGCTCATGAAAGATTACACTTCTATTGTATACAATCTTCTCTGTATCAGGATTCCAAAGCTTGTATCCTTTTATGCCAGTGCTATAGCCAAGAAAAATACATTTGATAGCCTTGTTCTCCAATTTAGATCTTTTCTCATACGGCACATGAGCATATGCCTCACAACCAAAAACAAAAATATGTCTTAAAGAGGGCTCCTTACCAAACCACGCTTCCAAGGGTGTTTTCTCAACAAGAACTGAATTTGGAGAATGATTAATCAAGTAACATGCAGTAGCAATAGCCTCAGCCCAGAACTTCTCCTTCAAGCCAGCACTACTCAGCATACTTCGTGCTCTCTCCATCACTGTCCTATTGAACCTTTCTACAACTCCATTTTGCTATGGAGTATAAGGTGTAGTCTTATGCCTTTTAATCCCATGGTCTTTACAGTACCTCTCAAAATCATTAGAACAAAATTCACCACTATTATCAGTCCTTAAGAATTTAATTTTTTCTTCTAGTCTAATTTTCTACAAGGTTCTTAAATTCCTTAAATTGATTGAATACTTTTGATTTACTTTTCAAAAAATAAACAAATATTCTTTTCGAATAATCATCAATGAACGATACATAGTATCTTGAATTAGACAAAGAAGGAACACTCACTGGACCAAATACATCAGAATGAATATAATCTAGCAAACTAGAAGATTTATGAGGATTGGAATAAAAAGAAACACGGTGCTGCTTTCCATATATACAGTGTTCACATAATTCAAATTCAAGGTTACAATCTTCAAGCCCCTCAACCAGGTTTTTGTTCTTCAAGGTTTTTAAACCTTTTTCTCCTATGTGGCCTAGCCTATGATGCCAGAGCATAGTCTTTTCTGCTAGAAGTTTAAATTCTATAGAGTTTACACAATTAGGAACATTTCCCTCTTTTCCTCCACGAGTAGCCTTTTGTGACTTTATAGAGACATTGTTACATTGAACGACATGTGCATCCAGCTTGTACAAGGTACCAATACGGGCACCCCTTGCTAGCACCATTGAGCCTCTAGTCATCTTGCATCCATTTCCAGAGAATGTGACTTGCACTCCAATATCATTTAGCATACTTACAGAAAGTAATTTTTGAGCCAGACCTAGTATATGCATTACATTATTGATTCCCTTCACTCTGCCATCGAGGAATTGAATTCTGACTCTTCCACGGCCAACAATCTCTAAAATAGAATCACTTGCCAAGTACACCTTTCCACCATCGTATTCTTCATACTTTGTGAACCAGTCTCTATGAGATTTCATGTGGAAAGATGCTCCAGAATCAATCAACTAGACATCATCTAATGCCTATGTAGCCAAGGTTGCAATGAAGGTGTCTCCATCACTGTGAGAAGAATCATTGTCAGAAGAATACTTCTTCTTCTTCTCCTCTTTACAATCCTTTTAGACATGACCAGGTTGCCCACAGTTCCAACATTTCACCTTGTACTTCTTGCTAGGAGACTTTGATCTCCCCTTTGATTTTGATTTGGACTTCTTGTCCTTCTTCTTGCCTTTCTCTTTCGACCTTCCTCTAACAGCAAGGGCCTCCTTCGCCATCTCAGAATATTTCCTTCTCATTTCTTCTGATAACAAAGAAGCAACAACATCCTCCATCTTGAAACTAGATGTTGTACTCCCAATAGCCATCACCAGGTGATCCCATGAATCTGGCAAAGAACACAATATCAGCATTCAATGATCCTCTTCATCAATCTTCACACCAATAGATGTTAACTGTGCAATCAACATGTTGAATGCATTAAAATGATCAACTACAGAACCTCCTTCCTACATTCTTAAAGTGTACAACTTCCTCATGAAAAGTTTATTCACCAAGGACTTCCCTTAATAAATAGATGCCAGTCTCTTCCACAAGGAAGATGCAGTCTTCTCTTCATGCACATTGAGAAGAACAGAGTCTACAAAACAGAGCCTTATTAGCCCCTTATATTTTCTATCTGCAAGGTCCCAATCTTCTTGCTTCATTTCTGTAGGTTTAGTTCTAGACACAACAAGCCACAGATCATGATCCACTAAAAGATCCTCCATTTTGAGTTTCCACAACTCAAAATTGCTGCCATTGAACTTCTCTATTTCAAACTTTCCTGACGTGCCAACCATCTCAATCTGTAATTAAAAATTGACAAACTTCTACAAGACTTCCTCTGCACAGAATTGACACAAAAAACCCAACGTACCCACAAGGATAACACAATTGGCCAGGCTCTGATACCACTTGTAAGGAAAATTAGATGTGGAAACAACTCTCCTAATGTCAAAACCATAGGGAAGAATGCAGAGATACCTTTTAAAATTACAATTACAGTCCAATTAAGATGCACATTAAAGAGATTACTAAAACAGAGTATTTGACACACACATATGAACACTAGATATACATGGGAAAATCCTTACGGGAGAAAAACCCACCACACCAAGAGAAGTCACTTCGTATTACAGTAACAAATAATTACATACAAAGTTCTGACTTATCTTTCTGATGCCAGATTACAACTTTCACAATGATCAATCTTGTACAGGAACCTTCAAGATACAATCTTTACATAATAGAAATCACTCTGATACAATTCGAACTATTCACACAACTGTTCTTCGAACCAACTGAACCATCGAGCATCTACAACTACAAACTATATTCATGTCATTCCCTGTCTATCGAGCTTCCTCTCAGAACTACCACAACGAACTGTCTTCCAACGGTTCCCATTTGGTTTCTCTGATTGGTCCACAAGACTCCACATAGGATGGCCAAATGGTCAAAAATCAATCAAGTTATGTTGTCATATTGGTGAGACACTAACCGTGTCTCCCTAGTGCCAACAAAGTCAACATTCGATATTGCCAAGAGTTCATCCTATCGCCAAGATGTTACATCGAGTCCAGAGAGCTATCGCTCAGCTTTTGCCATGTTTCCAAGACATATTGCTTTCACTGAAACATCCCATCAAGCCTTCATGTTATTCTGAAGCATCCAATAGTTAATGAGACTTATCGCTATTGTCAGGAGGTTACACCGATGTTCACCAGTTACTCCAAAGTATTCAATAGTCAGAAAGACTATTGTCCTTCACTGAGAGTTCATACCGATTCATTAAGGGTTATACCGAAACATTCAACATTCGGCAAGACATCCATATCGTTGAGACGTTACTCTGAATACTCACAAGTCATACCGAGCACAAAATGACAATCAACAAGACATTCATCTTTTTCCAAGAGGTTTCACTGAGCTCTTTTATGTTACTCTAGAGCCATACTACTATCGGCAAGACCCCACGAGTCACCAAGACTTCATAACGATCGCCTTGAGCTACTCCGATGACTTCAGTTGTATCCCCGAGTGAATACCATTAGTGAGACACACCAACTGTCGCCAAGAGGTATTCTCGAGTGTTCAAGTCACCTTGATGTCTCCAGGATAAAGCTGTCACTGAGACATCCATATCGGTAAGACTTCTTACTGAACACCCTAGACTCTCCCCAAAGACTTTAACAGAGAAAACTGTCGGTGAGACAATCATATCGTTGAGAGCTCATAGCGAACATCCAAGACTCTCCCCGATATACAATAGAATGGCCTGTCAGCCAGAGATGTCCATGGGTAGTGAGAGATTATACCAAACAAAATGTCACAGTGATAGACTCCAATGTGTAACCGCTCAGCGTGACTCCTGCAAGGTCACAACGACCTGAACTATTCAACAAGATTCAAGCTGCTAGTCGGCCAGACACAGAATATGTCACACCAACTTGGCTCCAATAGAGGTTTCAGCCTGTGGGATTGAGACACATATTTCCAACAATAGTCTTCAATGTCCTCCTTGTGGCTAAATTCCCTACTGGCCTTCTTTTGAGCTTCTCCTGTTATGTCAAATCTAGTCCTCTTAGAATGGAATGCCAACCCTAAGGTGCTCATTTCTTCCTCAGAATAACATGATGTGATCATGGAGGGACAAGCCTCATTAACTCCTATCCTCAATGGAAAGTCACCTCCCAAGCTAGTTTTATGCATGTCTTTCTTCACAATATCATCAAAGGCCGAAATCTACCTTGTCACCTCCAGAAGTATGATGTGGTCAATTGGATATCTTGGTAACCTATAAGGATCCCTCTAGCAACCATCAATCCTGATGTATGAGAAGGTAGGAAATTGTATGAACCAGGCTCCATATTTCTATATCAATTTTGTAGCTGCATCATAAATCCTTACATGCTCTGCCCCTTGCAACAACCTTGTGATATGCACGGTGAATGCATCATTCACCCTCCTATAGCTTGAGTTGTCTAAATGCAACTGGGGATAAACCTCATAGACAACATCCTGGCCAAAAATCCCTCTTGAACTCAACCCCTTGTATAGATGGAACCTTTCCAAGGCATAGACCAGATAAGAATTCATTGTAAAGCTCTTGGTCTGCAAGACATTACACAATTGCTCATGGATCCTAGCACTGATAATACCTGCCCAATGATAATATATATTTTTCTCCATCCTTATTATGACGTAAAACATCCAATTCTCAAACATTCCTGCAGTCTTCAAACCCATCACTCTGCTAAGGAGAGTGATTGCATCATAGTAATCTGATCTAAACTTTTCTTTGTGCAACTACTTAGGAAACTTGGAGAAGTGTGGCTTAGGCTTCTCCAACCAAGAATTGATAACTTGTAGAGCCTTAGTTGTATCATTTGTATAGTGTTTCTTGGCCACATCAAGGTCAAGACCAACCACATGAGCTCTATCAAGCATATCAAATGTCTAAGCCATTGAGACAGAAGAGAAATTAGCCAACACCCTACCCTATGGACCAATTATCCTCTATCTACTCGAATCATAATTCCTAGCACACTCTAGGACTAGCTCGTAGCATTGCACCATAGGAGGGAAACTAGCCACATGAGCCAATCCAAAGTTCACCAGTCTACTAGCCAACAGGGAAGGATTATGCACTGTCATCCTTGCTTTGAACTCTTCATAATCCCATCTCCCAACATTAATATCTACTACCTCTGACAAAATGGAAACCAGCTTGGTCTCAGGAACCCTACTTTTCATGTCCAACTTGATCCTCTTGGCCTCATAAATAGAAGTTCCTTCATCACTTGGATCCATAACCTTTCCCTTGGTCCTTCCAGCAATGGCCTTGCTTGATTCAACCTACATTCAACAAAAGACCACAACAAAGATCCATCACAACATGAAATCCAAGTTAGTCCATCATAAAATTATATAATCATCCTTCAGACAATTCCCATGATGAACGAAATCCCCTAAAACCTCACAGAGATTACTCCTTTTAAAGTTTGGGTTTCTAGTCCTCTCCTAGAATTCAGGCCAGAGAGGAATTTCAGGAAATTCCAAGCCAGATGGAATTTAACGAAACAAGCACAAAATAATTTAATTAACCACCATTAGATAAGAAACAACATGAAAAATATTTAAATTACTCAAATTAATCGCATGATGCACAATCATTAGCTAACAACTCATGTTATCTCACAATTCTACATTTTCAACAAGGTTTCAGAGAATTCTATTAGGGATGGAAATCTATGAAAATGGAAGGAATTCACAAATTTCAGGAAAATGAAGGGCCAAAGAAGTTTCAATAAAATCCCGAGGAAAAGAAATTTCATGAAGTCAACATAATTTCCATATTTTTAAGCATATTTTTGGGAAATCGATAAAGTGATGGAAGATCGAGGAATTCCTAAAGGAAATTCTGAGAGGTGTTCGAAAACCCAAAATCTTTGACTTCATCAGGATTTCGCCAAATCGATCAAATGATTAAGAAATTGGGGATTCAGTCTTGGATTCGATTTGTTTCAAGTGCAATATGAATAATATGGGTTTCCAATCAATCTAAATGAGGTTCAATCATTATGAGAAATGATTTTAACAAGGGAAACCCTAAGAAATCACCATGACAGCACAACTTGGATCCAACTTTCTCTTTCAATACTGCTAGCCCTCACAAAATTCTCCCACAACCTAACTAAGATAGGGAAACTATCAGATTGGACGATAGACAATAAGTTTCACTCTGCCCAGAATGTGATTTTATCAAAGGTCGGGGATTTCTAGGTCAAACCAATGCTTGAAATAGGAAAGCATGAAATCAAACCAAGAATCAAACATAGCAATGATTAACCGCATTGAACCACAATCAAGCAGAAGGAAAGGCAACATGAGCTACAGGGAAGGGCATCAAACCAAAACCAAAAACCCTAGCCCTACTACTGAACCCTACCACTTCAAAATCTCAACTCAAAGCATACACACAAAAACCATGAAACAAATCAATTTGCTCATTAAAAGAGAAGGAAACATGTACATTCCATGAGAGCAAAGAAATTAAAATAGCAGCAGTTGGCAAGAAACCATGAAGTCCGAGCAAAATATAAGTGATCACCAGAAAACCCTACTACAATGATCGATCATAGTCTCAAATGCACAATCCAACAACAACAACTCAAAAACAAGCTCCTCAAATCTCACAATAAGGCAAATGACACAAATTCTCATCATAAATCCTACTTAAATCCAATAAAATCAAGCTGCAAGATCGTACACAAGGCATAAATGCGATGAAAAGATAGCAGGCTCGGGAATTTGAAGGCATGACAAAATTTTGGGAAAATCCAAGGAAGATGGAATTTCGTGAAGTCCTAGAATTTTTCAAAACAATGTAAAGCAACCTCCGTCGGGTTTTCAAGGTGTTTGGGGAATTCCTCTTAGAGGGAATTTTCGTGAAAATACAGAAAAATCCAAAATATGTCCCAAAACACAAGATTTTCAAAGTGTTTCCTCAAAAGGGGAATTTGCACGAGTAGGATAATCATTTAAGCACATTCCAAGGCAACCAAATCCTCAAAATCAAAGGGCCAAAACACCAAAAACGAAAGCAAAAGAGGGTCCCTACTTTTAGTGGGGCATCTATGCAAAAACTGCACAACAATAAGGAAAACAACCATATGATTAGGTTCTAGGTTTTAGGACACAACACTAAGCTCAAATAGACTATTGTTATGGGGTTTTACCAACCAATCTCTTCATCGAAGGGTAGGGCCATCTTGTCATATGCGACAAATGTGCAGGGGACCACATTTGAGTTTGTGGTTGGTAGAAAAGTGCTTGAGTGATGCTTCTCCTCATTAGTTGGCAGTCGAGGTTTTTGGATGTTTGTGTCAGTATTGGAGACAACTAGAGTGCATGCACTAGGGAGTGAGGACATCTAGAATGTATGCACCAATGTAGCAACTTCAGAACCAATTTTTATATCTATTTCCAGATGAAGCTCAGAAGAGCTATGCATGTATCTTGTACCCATTTATTCAATATGAAATCTATATTATGGAAAGATTTGTGAAATTACAATGGAATGCAATTGAAGTTTGGAATAATGGTTATTTCAAATATGTATGTAATTAACATCATGGAAATAAAAAATTTTATTTCTATGTTGTAGCATCTTGGATCATTCACTTGAGGTGAAAACTTTAAAATTTTACTAAGTAGAACATCGAGGTTGTTACATTCGATGTATTTACCTTATTAAGAAGAATAATTTGAAACAAATTTTGTTGTATATTATAAATGTTAGAATTTTTTTATCATTTATCCTTTTAAATTATTGGAAATCAATCTTCTTTTGTGATAATATATTTTTACATAACATAGTATCAAATTGTAAAATATATTTATATAGAGAGTTTTATTCAAATAATGAACCATTTGTTTTGTAACAATGAGCCCCTGAAAAAAAGGTAAAGAGACTTTTCCATGGACAAGAGATGGATTGGTGCCAATTGGAAAATTTTAAATTAAGCATATTAACAGGATAATTTGTTTGGAAAAATAATATTATATGATTGATTTTAATTTTATGAATATGATAAAAATAATAATGGAGGAAAAATAAAAAATAAAGATGTTTATGGGTTAATTAGGGTTTGGTTTAAATTAATTTAGATGTGAGAAGAGTATATGGAAGGTCCACAACAATGTTTTTGATTAACAGGTAATTTTTTTTTTGAAGCGACCCAAAACCTTACTTACAAGGTGTTGCTAAAAGATAAAGCATGACCAAATAGTAGCCAACCAACAACAAAAAAAAGTTAAAAAACAAGAAAGATAAACTTCTACTTCATATTCTTGAAAGTATCAATAGCTTTGAGTTCCTGATTGTAGAAGTTCTAGTGGATATTAGCAAGGCTCAACAACTCTTTCTTATCTGTCTCAAATAATTTCTTCTTGCTCCCATGAGTCCTAGAGCTGGGCCTCTTAGCCTCGGTCTGCATCAAATTCTTACCTTTTTCCTTGTTGCTCTATTCCTCTTTCCTTGTCTTTGCAAGAATCACCTTAGTCATTTTCTCTTCTCTCATCTCTTTTAGTTTTCAATTAAAATATTGGTCCCCTCAACATTATTTTAAATGGAACAATCACTAATTTTCACAACTTTTTCTAGATTTTGATTAGTGTCCTATATTTTATCCTCCAAGTTAGTCATTCTTTTCTCAAACTTCTTTTTGAATTCATTTATATTTTCGCCATATCATTAATCCTATCCTTCTCCTCCTTATCCCCTAGTTCAATCTTATCCCTTTCCTTGTTATATATTTTCTCTTGTAAGGCTCTAATTTTAATATTGATTTTGTTTATTTCGAGGAAGAACCATTTAGATAGTTTAAAATGATTTGTTACCCATTCTCTTGCCAGACCCAATACATCATAAATCTCATCCCTATTCACATGGAGGTAGGTAAAGTCCTTTGAAATATAAGGGATATTATTAGTTCCCTATCCATCCTTGTCGCTATCCATATTAGGTGAGGGGTTCATTCCAGTTGTTTTATCAACAACCTTCTCCTTCCCTTTTTCTCTTGCATCAACTTTTTTTTTTAACATTTTTCTTCCTCATAGATTTAGTGTTATCCCCTTCATTCACTTTCTCAGTCTGGGAACCCTTAGACCAAGAAATCTGCATTCTTGCTTTCTTTTTTGGGGTTTTATTCTACCATATGTTCTTCTATTTCTTAGGACTATCCTCCTCTTCCAATAGTCGTAGAGAGTACACCTCAATAGAGGCATCTCCCTCCTCTTCATTCCAATCCTCATCTTCCTCATCATTGCTAGTGTCAAACTCCGGATTGAGCTTTCACAAACTTCGGATTAACCCTTTTTTGAGCACATGGAGCTTAGGGTTTTTCAATGCTCCTTCGAAGCATGGTCCATAGAATCTAGAAGAAAATAGGTAATGGACACTAACATTTTATGATGAAAGTGATTAAGGAAAATAAGATGCACACAACATATAGTAATAAATCTATCATCCAAGGTAATGTACCTCATTATGACCTCAACGACCTCCACTCATATAGGTTTAATAAACGTGTGCTTGTATGCCTAAGGAGAAAGTTTATCTAGCTTGTTGTATTCGTTACCCTTGAAGAATTCGATTAAGGCCTCATCATTCACTTTTTTTGTCTCTGAAAAAATTTCTTTTGTGCATCGATAGCCCTTTAATTTTGGAAATCACATCCTCATTGATAATTTTTTCCCCCTCAAATGCATTCAACTTTCCATTTTTCTAGTGTTTAATGAATATTTTTGTTGCCTTGCGATCATGGCCGTGAAGCTTATCCATGTAGGGAACTAGGCCCCCCTCATCAACAATCTTCAAAAACGTATGGTTTCAATGGACGCCATCATAAGAAAGGGACTCCACTCTACTCATTTTTCTAGCCATTTCAACAACTCTAAAATTATTCAAGCTCCCAAAAAAAAGTTGAGAATGCTATTACTCAAGCTACACCAAATAAAATAAAGGAGGGATACACTCGTAACACCAAGAAAATGTGTGAAGTCTCTTGTAATCATTATTCTGATGTCCCATTGGTCCTTAGTAACCTTGTTGGCACTCATAGTTTGTGGTGGAGCGAGCTTCAATAGGGATGGAGACATACCCCTCCCAATGCTTTAATGATTTGAAATTTACACCCACGTTAGAAAAAATATCTGCGACATTATTCCCCTCATGGTACATATGAGTAATCATTATCTCATAAAAAGTTTTAATCATGTTAAGGGAATTTGTAATGAAAGTTTCAATCGACTAGCTATGGCTTTGTTCTTGCTTGAGACATTGGTTGTAGTGGGAATCTCTCCTTTCAAGGAATTTTTTTTTTATAACCCTTGACATAGGCTAGCTTAAGACCATTGTAGGCCACCTACAATGGTACATAAGAGGTTATAAGATCTTTTATAATTTGAGTAGGTTAATAAGAGAATAAAATTTTAAAATTTGAAAAATAATAAAATTCAAATTAGAGCTTTGTTGCTCTAAAAATTTATAACAATTTCACTCTTTTTTCTTTCAATATGAGGTTCCATTAACTATTTTGGTATGCAAACATTATTAAAATATCTAGCTATTTATCTAGCACATTCATGTATTCTCGACATTGTAAAACCTAAATAATTATTATATCAACAGTGAGAATTGGTGCATTTTAATGGTTGAATTGATGTAATAGAGGAATGATCAAATAATTTTTTCTAGCAATTCAACATGTGAAACACCCAACAATATAAAATCTATAAATTTAAATACATTATTATGGAAAGTGGTTTTATTGAAAATCTCAATGAGCTGTTCAAGTAATATGGAACACATAACACAAGCTAAGTATATTCATGCCATTTATGATCTTGAAATATGGTACTACCTCCAAGATTTATTATATGAGCAAAAGAAAACTTTTCATAAGGCTTTATGTCTTAATCACCAACTGACAAGATAGCTTCTTGGTTTTAATTATTGAGATCATTTGAAAGAAAACCGGTTGTAATGGAGTCAGAGATTGAGACACCTATTGGTCATACCATTTTCTAGTACATTTTTTGTTTACTTTAATTGGGGTCCACATAATGGGCTATATTGATCTTATCAAGTTGTGTTTTATGGAATGTACACCAACATTGATAAAACTAAACAAAAGCAATGTGTAGATCCTACCAGCTTTGATATTGTGTTGTTGTATGTATATTATAGAATGATATTTTGAAATCAAATAGAAGGTATGTATATATACAAAAATCAAGATTTAAAAAATTAAGTAGATTTGGG
>VDFB02336008.1:0-65859 GCA_007258455.2 Sequoia sempervirens
CTATGGTACCATCCCTTGGGAAATTGAGCCACAAATTGAAGGCATATGAGACTATTCACATGCTTTTCAATTAATAACTTTAGAAGAATGATTAAGCAAGAGGGCGCAATAATTACACAAAAAGATTTGAGTTCATCCTTGGAGACTATAAAAGCATCCATAGCATGGCACCTAGCACTTGACCGTGAGGGATATCACTTGCGCTTGCCACTAGTCTTAGCTGATTAATTACCTCTTCTTAATTTGCACGTAGCAATTCATACATAGCAAATGCAACTTGGTGGGATTTTCAAGTTTTGCACCTAGGGGAATTTTCAAGTTTTCTCTTTGATCAACATCATGCTTATCGCACACATTGTACTTTGGCCATGTCTATAAATAGACTTAAGGATGATAGCAAAATTTACACTTGGTAATTGGGCTTTTTGGGTAAGGGCTATGGATACTCCCATTAGGCTAACTAGCAATAAGTCACAGGTAGCTTTTCTAGGGGACATTTCCAGTAGGTGTCTAAAGCACATGACAAAGAATAAACATTATTTGGCCATAATTGCAATGAAGTGGGTATTGGGGAAGGAATGCATAGAGTATGAGGACAAGTATAGGTTAAACACTAATATTTGTTCTCATTGTGTTGCCTCTTTGCTTGAATTTCAGATACCCAAACAAATGATACTATGGCTCACCGTGGAAATCTTCCCAAAACGATACCTCAGAGGCCTTGGTGAAATTGTGATGAATGCAGTATATGGCCTTGGAATTCCAATGGCAAGTGATCTCCACTGGCATATTGAATAGGATGCAGTGGTGCCCTAGGTACCATTTCTTAGCAGATTTCACATTATGACTATTGGAGAACACCACCAAATGGTTTCGCATGCCTGCCACTTCTTACTGAGATGTTACAACGTAGTGCTTTTCTACGATGTGGAGTGGTATACCGAATTCAGAAACCTAGTTTTTCCTCCACTTGCTATTGTTGTTGTTGATGCTCTTGTTGCCTTTGTTGTTGTTGATGTGGTTGTTCCTGATGTTGTTCCTATTGCCCCTGTTGTTGCTCCTGATGGTGATGCTACCCCAGTTGAAGAATGAACTCTTTTCTCCTTTTGTATATATGTCTCGGAAAGCTTTTAATACATATACTCAAAAAATTGTTTAATATATATATATACTTGAAAAGTATGGCCTGAGAGCCATTTTGAATTGTATATCCAAAGTATATATTACCATATAATGAAGCTAATTAAACAATTTTAGGTTAATTCCATTGATAGGAATTCCCAATGCTTCCTTTTCCATATTTTCTAATTCAAATGCATTATGTTGCTTGCATTGAATAATTCAAAAAGGTTATTCCCATGGACTATCAAATTTTCTATGTTGGCTAGGCTTTGCGACTATCTCATTGAATTTTAGCATTAAGTCTCTACATTTAAGACCCTGGTTAGAGGTTTTCTTATCGAACCACCTCTTAACCACTTGCTGACGGTTACACATGGCTATCAGGGTTTTTTCCCTTTTCTCTTGTACCTCCAACAACTCAGCCAACCATACCTCCATGGCTTTGTTTTGTTCCACCTTCAAAGACTTGAGCAACTGCAGTGCGGGAATTTCCATAGAGACAAGCAATAGCGCTTCCTTTCCGTATACCATCTCGTATGACAAAGTCTTTAAGACTTGGTTGGGGGTTATTCGGTCTACCCAGAGCGTTTCTTTGAGGTTTTGATGCCACTCTCTTTGATGCTCCGACCTGATTCTTTTAATGAGTCAAACTAATTTTTTATAGTCAACTCAGCCAGACCATTTCCTTGTGGGTAGTAGTTTGGAGATGTCTTTAAAAATATGCCATGCTTAAGTGCGAATTGGCATACCTTCGGATGTAGGAAGGCCTTCGCATTGTCAGAGATGATGGTCTTTGGTGGGTCGAACCTTGTTACCAGTTCCTCAAGGAAATTCACAATCTTCGCCTTCGTTGTGTTCTTCAGGGGCATGGCTTCAGTCCATTTGGTAAAGTAATCTGTGGCCATGAGAATCCATTTATGTCCAGCATTGGAGGTGGGATTAATCATCCTGATGAAATCCAGTCCCCACTGTGCAAAGGGTTCCTCAGAAACTATCGGATTCAGAGGCATTGTTGAGTTCTTCCTCCTTCCTGTGAAAAATTGGCATTCTTTGCAAGATTTAACTAGAGAGTGTGAGTCATTGAAAAGTGTAGGCCAAAAATACCCAGCACACATAATTTTGATGGCGGTGGTCTTTGCAGATAAATGTCCGCCCGCAGGACTATTGTGAAATATTTCTAGAATTTTCTTTGCTTGCTCTTGGGTGACACACCGCAAAAGAACACCATTAAAGCTCCTTTTGAAAAGGACCCCTTTCAATGAGCACATATCCACTATTTTGTAATCTATAGAATCTTTTCTTCTGAGATGGGAGGCCCACCAGATATTTCCCAGTTTGCATGAATCTTATTTTGTCTCTTAACCAGCAGCCTTCGGACTCGGATTCATTAAGTACAACTAGCTTAGGTTGTTCCTCCTCAGCTGCCACTTCTTCATCTTGTGCCAGATATTCGCACAATCCTCTTCCCCACACGATCTTTGTGGCCCTAACCTCAATGTCATATTCAAGGATCTTAGTAATCCAGTTGGCCCTTTTTTTAGTTATTTCACCTTCCATAATGTACTCGCACACACTGGAATGTGCTACATATACAACCACCTTGTTGCAAGATATAAGATGTTGGAACTTCTTGAGCCGCTTACCAATGGTGAACGCTTTCCTTTCAATGAAGTTATAGTTCCTCTCATAATCCTTTAAGTTTCGGGAGTGGAATGCTATCGAATGTTCTCCCTTTCCTTCATCATCCTTCTGTGTTAAAATAGTAGCGATGATAGATTTTCTACTGAACACATACATTATGAAGTCCTTTGATAGGTCTGGATTTACCAAAATAGGAGCTGAAGAAATAGCCTCCTTAACCCTTTCAAAGGCTTCTTTGGCCTCTTTTGTCCATTTGAACAACTGATCCTTCTTGAGCATCAGGGTGATAGGTCTACTTAAACCTACAAAATCATAAATGAATTTGCTTATGAAATTTACATTTCCCAGGAAGGACTAAACTCCCTTTTTGTTGACTAGTAGGGGAAGTTCTTTGATTTCCTTCACCTACTCTGGATTGATTTCAATTCCATCTTTAAACACTACATGCCCCAATAATTTTCCTTGTGATACTCCAAAAACACATTTTTTTGGGTTCAAGGATATCCCAAACTCCTGGAAATTTTTAAAAACCATTTCAAGATGATCAAAATGATCATCTTTTGACTTAGAGAATACCATTAGATCATCCAAATAGACCAAAATGATCTTATTGATCAATTCTCTAAAGGAAAAATCCATTGCTTGTTGGAAGGTAGCTCTGGTTTGAGAGGCGAGCATTTGCATAGAAAAACATTTCCCTTGGTGAGCAGGCGTTGTTTGTGTTGATCCTCCTCTTTGACCCGGTCTGGTTGTAATAGGAGGAAACCATCGACAAAGAGATTTTTGAGCCATCCATATTTACAAGAACCAGCTCCATGGAAGGCAGGGTAGTAGACCTTCAAAGGATGTCTATTTAGATCCCGAAAAGCAACACACATGGCGGATGCCTCCATTCTTCTTTAAGTATGGGGCCAAGTTGGACACCCATGTGTTGTGCTTGATTGAGAAGATGATTCGAGAGTGAATTAGATTTGTCAACTCTTGCGCCATTAATGCCTCAATCTTTGAATTCATTGGCCTCTACTTCTGGCGAATGAGTTTTACTCCTTTTGTTAATTCTATGATATGATGGGTGACTTTGGATCTTATCCCTTAAAGGTCATCCATGTATTAATACTGCTCCTTTGTATTTTTTACGCAAAAATGAATGAGCCTTTCTTTTATCTGTGCGGACATCTTTCCCAACACAGTTTGCTTTCATCTCGTAAAAGTCATAGTCACCTTTTCCGCTACAAACTTCCTCTTGTCATTTCCTTTTGTCGTCACAATTGAATAGATTTTTGAGAGTGACCAATCCTTTTGGAAGCTTGTTGGACCTTGACCGGATAATTTACCCTTCATAAGCTTATGCAATTTTTGGTTGGAGCTGATCAACAAATTCTCCTAAATGTTGGATGAATGAGGCGATGTGTTCATCACTTTCGAACACTTGCCAACTCTGGTTATTATCTGGGATTTTAGGTCAGAAAATCACTCGCACAGAGTGTACATTATCAATTAGGTCAGAAATAGGATCAAATTGAGATCCTATTGCCGCCATGCAATCCGCAGCTGCATTCTACTCTATGGGGACTATTTGGATATTGAAGGCTTCAAAGCTTTCAATCAGGTCCCAGACTCTATGTCTGTAAGATCTCATGTGGACATTCTTTACTACGGAGACTCCTCAGACTCGATTGACTATTAGCTCAGAATCTCCAAACACCATTATTTGTTTAACACCCATCCACTCTGCAAGACTTAGACCTTGTACAAGGCCCTCATATTCAGCTTCGTTGTTCAAACAAGCAAATTGAAAGTGAAAAGATCTAAGTGTCTTTTCATTGGATGGGGATGTCAAACATATCGACTCCACGCACCAACTTAGCATCTTGCTCACATCAAAATGCGGTGTCCATAGCTAAGGCTAAACCACCCTCGAATTCCTTCATGGCCTTCAGAATCACTTGATCTTCGTCATAGATGACATAAGTTCCCAATATGGTGGCATGATAATTTCTGAAAGGATCATTGTCTATAAATTCACTCAAGAGGACCTCTTCTTGATTAGTTCGGTCTCTGGTCACCTTCTCATCCTCAAGTAACTTAGTACAATACATTTCATCTTTGGTGATAGAGGTGTGAGTAGCCTTAAATTTGATCATGGCTTCATCTGCTACATGTTTTGAATGCAAAGGTTCAAATACTATCTTCATTTTAGCTCCATGCTTGGTCTTAAGAATCAAGTGTGACCAATCTAAGGAAAGATATCTACCTATCTTGGAAGTGAACTCCTAGGATAAGAAAAGACCGAACATGGGAGGAATGTCAATCATCACGGTATCTTGTAGAACAGTGATACTAGGCAGGAGAACAAAGTCAAGTGGAGGTTCTTGATGATGCCTATAGTTTCAACCTTATTCTTGGATCAAGCTACATAACCCCTCTATTTAAAGGTTCATAGCTAAGTCCTAAGCCTTCAGCTATTTGCTTGGGCATAACTATGGTGCTAGTACCAAAGCCAATCATAGAATTGTGCGACAATTTCTTACCCACTATGAGGGTCAAGAAGATGAGTTTTAGTTTAGGCTTACCTTTACTTTTGGTAGAGGCTTCCTCTCCATTGTTTGTGAGGACCTTGGCCTAAGGTGATGGATCAACAGCCTTTCCTTTGGATGGTTGCTTTGTTGACTTCATGTTTGCATCCTCTAGTGGGGCCTTCTGCAGTAATGACTTATGCTCTAGAATAGCTAAGATATCCCAAAGAGATACATTAGCAGATGATTTCATCAATTGTTCCACCACATTGAATGGCAGCGGATTCAAAGACTTCTATTCCTTAGACTTTGTTATAACAATCTCCTTGTGTGGCAAAGATTGATGTGCAATTGCAGAGGTACTAGGAGCTTGGTCAAGGACATTGTTAGGTTGTTGAGCGACTGGTTCGCCCGTGAATCTCCTCTTCGAGCGAGCATTATAATCTGATTGCACTTGTGGAGCCTTTGATGTGGACACATCATTTGCAAACACCACCTCTTCTTCTTCCATCCATGAGAAGAGCGCATGGTAGGGAGCTATATTTGTTTCTTGCTCTAGGGACATTCCTTGCATTTGCATGGTGAGCACCGCGTTTTCCATTTGTGGAGAGGCATATACATAACCTCTTGAATTTGATTCCACGTCTTGACTCCATTGTTCCACTACTCTTTGTTGTAAATTGCCATGCGGACAATTTTGGGGCATATTTGCTTCATTGCAAGGGAAGCACCAAGGATTGATGTCATCGACGAGATTATTTTTCCCCGCCACCAGTTCTCTATTCGAACTTGGGTGAACATTTTACAACGGAGTAGGCACCGACACTATCTGATTATTTGTTTGAGCCTGTGGATTCGTGCACGCACCTCCTTGGAACTGATTTTGCTGGTAGGAAGATCTTCCACCTTGATAATTTTGGTAAGCTAGCTTCAGAGGCATGGATTGGTTCCACTTGATGCTATTTATTTCATTCGAGATGTTCTGCAACAACTCCTTGACATCGCTCATCTCATCCTTTGAGGATTTTGATGTAGAAGTGATGTTTTGTGGCACGCTTGAATATGCGTACACAGATTGGGGAGGAGCATATGCACTGGTAGAAGCTATCTCCTGGGCGGGAATTGACAACTCTGCAAATATAGGCATAGCGGGCCAAGGTGGTAACTTTTCAGCATCGATCAGGTTATTCTCTGCCTTGACCGCAATGTTATATGCATCCAGCAAGGTGTTCCCACCAAGGGACTGGATCATCACTGAAATGTCGGCGCTAAGAGACTTTAGATAGAACATGAATGCCAAATCAACAGGCGGATGAATAGCAGGTTGGATCCTTTGCCAAGTTGTGTGAAATCAGGCATTGAAGTCGGTCATGGCCTTCTAAGGAGCCCTATTTATGGTCGCCAGCTGCTGAAATAGTAAAGACCGATCTCCATTCTTTGAAAACTGCTCATAAAAAGGATCTCTAAGCTGATCCCAGGTATCGATAGTATTAGCTCCCAAAGTGCAGTACCAATCTAGTGCCTTTCCTTTGAAAGAGGCTGCAAGCAATCTCAATGCTACATTTTGATTTGTTACACCATGCACCAAACACATCTACATCTTTACCCAAATATTGAGATAGTGTTTTCCAATCCTTCTCGATGGACTGGTACAACTTTAAGTAGAGGTTGGGATAGGAGCCCAAACGGCTGGTGCTACTAGTGCTATGAGAGGGCTTCTAGCATCCCATGCCACATAAATTCTATTAGCAATCAGCAACATGGCTGGTGGAGGTGTCGAGAGGTTTACTAGACAATTTCTTGTTTGTCTTGCTACAGTGGGCACTAATTAAGTTGTTCCATTGTAGGATCTAATAATGGGACATGGCTCCATACACCCTTTAGAATTAGAAACATTCAAACAGTCCACTAAATATGCCGGAAAAATAATTGCTGATGCCTAAAATTACTAGGCAAGCGACCTTATAGGAAACTTCGGTTAATGGGATGGTGTAAACTAAAGCCTTAGCCGGGTTTTTTTTTAAAGTCGCTCCTTCTATATTTTAGAGTTGGAATGGGAAAAGGAAGCAGATATATTAAAATAAGATCTAATCTAAGGCGATGCGCCAAGAGTTAAGTATAGGCACGATAAACCTTCTTTTCAAATGAGATTTAAGGGCTCGTTCAGCAATTTGTATGTCCAAAAATAACATAAAGCATAGATGAAAAACCTAAGAAGCCTATCAAATGACATAACACAACTTCCATACACATTTACTGAACAAGAAGAGTTCAAGACATGATCTGAATCAACAAATTTATATTAAAATTATAGAAGTCTTGCAGATAAACTACTAAGTACAATAAACAACACAGTATAATGTCTTATCCATTAACTAAGAAACAGAGAGGCTGAACAATATGGCATAGTTTATGAGTCTTAATACAATAATAAAAAACAATACAAAAGGCCTACAGTCTTTTTTCACTTTTCATGTGATTTTCGAACCCTTTTTCAAAGAGTCGAAGCAGTATATATAGATCATTCCATCACCAGAGAGCTAATAACTAAAAATATTCTGCAAGCACGGGCAATGATGTTCATCGCAATGATTCCTAAGGTCGTTGCAACCAAAAGATCCTGATACATAGCACATAGTCATCTTTGAACAAGATGTGCCTCTTTGCAAATGATGAATGTGGTCCCAAGGAAGAAGCAGTGAAACTCTCTAGACGACATGTGTTACCCACCCACCGGTTGGTTAGGAGACGTGGCGAAGAGGCGGGGCTTCACATTTTTTCATCCCTTCCTTTTGATCAAAGTCCCCATGGAGAAGACACGTGGAGCAATCTGCACATAAGCTTTGAATGTAGGGCCCACCAAAAAGGTGCCCACGGAATGATGTAGCATGGCACGCGGGCGGAGCTCAGAAGAGAAACAAAGGAGAGAGGATCATCAAAGGCCTACACAACTGACACATGGTGCCAATGGATGAAGGCGCTTCAAAAGAGGCTCAGGGATATTCAAACATGTGAAGCGCTGGTCGAGACCATGCAAAAACAACAACACCAACCCGAAGGGAGCTCTAAGGATTTTAATCCACAACTATGTCCCTTGAGAGTCTACATTTGTTATCTATCTTTAGGGAGTTATGCATGTTTTGAGTTTCTAGACTACATATAAAGTATGAAACTATGCATAGATTTACATGTGGGGGTATAAATTAATTTTGCATCTTTAGTTGATTAATATGCTAATAAGATATCTTTGTTTAGTAACAACAATAAGTGAATGTAAGGGGTACTTAGTGACAAATATCTAGGGTATCCTTGTGTAAAGGGCATGGCTAAGCTTTGTGACCATTTGGTTCTTTATATAATAGTCTTTGAGAATACCCTCTTTGGTCTCATAGAGCCATAAGTATAGAATTGTTTAATATTTTCAATTGACCAAAACCCCCTCCAATTTGATCACGAGTCTTGTCTTGTTAGTTTGAATCAACCTAAATTCCCCTAATTAGACTTTAAAGTGCATTCTCTAAAGTTGTAGAGTGTGGCTTTGAGCACCAACATATCAACTGCAAGAGAACGAAGAAAACGCTCTCACTGAGTGGGAGCTTATTGGTGATGGAAAGGCCCTACCTAATGGAGTGTGAAGTTTTGTTGATGATAAGGACCCTCCTTTGTGCCTAAGTTTAAGAGATCTTGCAACTTAACTTCCATTTTCATTAATAGCATGTAGTTTTCACAGTCCATGATAATGATGTTGAGATTTATGGCTTGTAACTATGTGTGATTCTTAACATCGTTGTTTCAAATCAAACTCCATGATCCATTATCAAGATAAGGATAATGCAAGTAGAGAAAAGAGTGAGTGATGATGGATCACAGAGTTTAATCTGAAACGTCGATGTTAAAAATCACACACAATTAAAAGCTAGAAATCTCAACATCATTTTCATAATCATGTTTATGCCATTATGACATTGTGACATTGTGATTAATTGTTTTTTTTACATTGAAGTTGTTTCAAATGTGTGGTTGTTTTCATATTTAGAATCATGTAAACACTTTTTTTACACGTCTTTGAAAGATGATTCCATACATATTTATATATACACACTTCAAAAAAACAACATATTTTAGAAAAAGAAAATCATAAATACAATCATTCGATTATCAAATTTAATCTTCTCTATAAATAAGAGATATTGATAAGTAGGAAGTAATCATAATAACAGATATATTTTTTTTAATCGGATATAAAATTAATCTTAATTGTTTGACTATAAAAAAATATAGTAAATAAATTTAATACAATTGAATACTCACAGTTAAGCGTACGTAAATAAATATTGTAAAATAGAATGCTCAAACAGTAGAGAAAATACAGAACGGCAAAATCCGGCGCTTCTACAGACCAGATGGAGTATTATGATGAAGAAACGATAACTGTATACATTTAACGAAAGTAATTTCCTATTGCGCTTGAAAACAATATCATTAAATTTTGCCGACTTATAATAGTAGAATAACCAGAGTACTGTTTACTACAAAACTGTCCTTTTTACGAACAGGGCAATTACCTACTATCCGACAAGGCCTTTGGTTTGTATCGTTTGACATTATCAGTGTGGAAAAGCGCGTTTAAATTAGAAAAAAAAGAAGAAAACAGCAAACTGGTCGTACAAATCCAACCATTATAATCTAACATGGTGGAAAAAAAGTTAGCCAGTTGGTTCTGTTGAGGAAGAATCATAAGCTATGTTGTGAAAAACTAGGTAATCCTGTTTGTTGGGTGGATTGCTTGTTCTCTGGAGAAAAAATGGCAGCCTTGACTGGAGGAGAAGCAGGGGGAAGCAACAGCTTGAGCTTGGTTTTGATGGTTGCAGGTGTTGTAAGTGTCTTGTCACTGTCGATTGTGATCTGTGCTACTCACTCCCGTAAGCGGTCACAGCAGAAGTTTGAAGACGAAGAGGAGACAGTCAATAAGGCTGATTCCTCCATTGATATGAATGGTTTAAGCTTTACACAGAAATCTGTTGGGGGGTTTCTGAGTAATGTGAGCTTCAGCAAGAGGGCAAAGAAGCTGCAGGTCGCAGAGGTGGAGGAGAAGGAGAAGGAGAAGGAGGAGAGTGAGGGGGGTTTGATTTGGCAGAGAACAATCATGATGGGGGAAAAATGTAGGCCGCCAAATTTTTCGGGGGCTATTATATATGATGACAAGGGTAATCTGTTGCCCCATTTTCCTCCCAGATCGTCCAGCTCAAATCCTCCCTCAGCTGCTCTTAATCAGCCGCCATCTGCTTGATCTGTAGCCACACATAGTCTGGAAATTTCGAAGCTCAGCGATAGAATGGTGAAGGATACTTCAATTTTTTGGGGAGTGGATCTAATATTGGTGATTTGTATGCAGATTGAAAAGCCCTTTTTGTAAGAGTGTTACAGTTTTTTTTTTTTTTTGTGGGTATTCATCTTCTTGTAGCATTTCAGAATTGTGATCCTGAAGTTTGTTGTAGAAAATTGGGATGCAATATGTAATCAAATGAAATGTTGTTTTTCTTGTTCTAAGACCATTGAAACATTGAAATGTGCTATTTTAAATCCCAAGTAATTAGGATGGAATGTAGAAATACAAGTCTGTCTGTTGTACTTGTCAGGAGAGAATGGAAGCAAACAAACCTTGGTAAAGTTTTGGATTCACCCCACTTTTCTCCTTAGCCAATTTGTAAATAATGGATGCATCTTTTGTTTGCACTAAGTACACTAAAAGTACCATTCCATAGAAGAGATTCCATTAACAAGAAGCTACTGTATACTCTTTGACATGCTCTGTTGGTCCCGACCTTTTGGTGGAGGATGTCTTGCCTTCTTTTATACAATATATGCATTAGAAATGCAATTTTGTATAAATTAGGTCCATAATAATGAGTAACAATTTAGGTCTTCCCCATTCAGAATCTGATAGAGTATTGATCCATCAAAAAAATTATTGGCTTTCTAATACAGGGCCAGAAGCACAACATAACCAAATCAATGGTCCAAAAATTTGTAGCTGTCATGAAAATTCAGACTTAACCAGTTCCTGTTTCTTCTTCTATCAAAGCAAATCTGCAGGTTTGATTTTTTTCTCTATCCCAAACACACACTAACATAAACTTCCTGAGGTAAGGAACCTGCACTGAACACCATTCTGTGGATTACTTCTCTCACCAAACCCATTGGAAAGGGCAGTTGGGTCATTACTTCAAAGTGAAAGCTTTAGGTATACTTTCTGACTGGTTACTGGATTAGTTTGTAGAGGTAGAGAACATACAGGGATTAGTTGAAATGGGGCTGGAATTAGACTGATCTTGAAATGGGCTGGAATTTGACTCATCATTACCACCTTTCTTATTAGCACTGTCTTGGCGTCAGATAGGTGGGAACTTGACCTCCTTATCACATCATTTTTCAGTACCCTATGTTGTCCTGTTGTGCATGCCACTCCATGTCACATTATTGCCTCTATGTTCTATGGGAAGAAGAGATTAGGTGACAAAATGTTGTAGTCTAATAAATAGTTTCTGTACATACTTACATTTATCATGTACTCAGAGTGAGCCCCATTGGTCCCAACATAGAATAACATTGATATTGCAAGCACTGATTTCTTTCTTCAACAAAGTAATGCACATTTTGCATATTCATCTAAATTAGATTTTATCAATTTACTTTTATTGGGCATATTAAAGGAAATAAAGGTTTATCACTTAAAGATGTGGATATTTATATAAAAAGAATTAGTAATAAGAATTTTTACTTGTAAATTAAAAATATCAATAATTTAGAAAGATAGTTAAGTCATAATTGTTTTCTAATTTTATGATTTTGAGTTAAAAAATTATGTTTATTTCAATTGTTGTTTGGGATTAAATCTTTAATGACAATATAGATGCATATGCTTAACACATGAAATGTTTTTACTTTACCCATTTTAGATAACATAATCCTGGATGCATAAAATATTTTAGTCTGATGAAGTTAAAGCCATTTTGATGATCATGTGGTCTTACTAAACTTAAAATTTTAGAACAACTACACATTTAATTATATCTATATATGTTTCTATAAATATTTTATCTAAAAAATAAATAAAATGGTTCATTCAAGAAAATCTTGATTATGAAAAAAGAAGGATTTTGAACGGGCCTTACCCTTTCACAAAGATCAATAAAGATATATTATAGTTACCCAAACATCAACATCAAACAACATAGCACAAATAACACAAAGTTAGCAAAATAAAAACAAACCATCAACACCCCACAAGTAGGGCTAAGGAAAAACAAACCAAACAAATTGTCAAATAACAACTTATAGAATCAACAATTCAAGGTGGCCTTAAGCCAAATCGTTCTAGGGAACTTTGAATCCTACACATTGTCTTATCCTTTGACTCCATCAATCATGATTCTTTTTTGATGAACTTCTTGTTATGCTTCTTGACTTGAACCATCTCCTTGTTTTCCTTATTAGAGGTCATCAAGAAAGCCAAACACTAAAATCCAAGGGTAGGGCTGAGGGCATATGAATCAAGGAGATCCTCATCCAAACCATCCCTAACAATTTCCTTCTTCTTTGTGAATCACCTTTGATCGACTCTCATCAAGATAAGAGTCATACTCAAAAGCAATAATGATGCCATTTGAATTAATCTTGTCCACAAGAGGACCAACTCCTTCTCCATTACATCCTATGAGAGCCTTATCCACAACCTAAGGAATAGAAAGCATCTTATAATCCTTTTTCTTCTTGTGACTTTGCCTTATCCTACACCAAACAAAAGCATGGCTAAACATGTGGTAATGGTGACAAAAGACCAGGAACCCACATGCATATATGTTACACCCATTTACCCAACATAGAGGATAAGATGATTGAAGAGGGAAGCACCTTATCAACATCAACATTAACTACGTAGTGAATAATAGTTTTTTTCTCGATCCGATTACCTAGTAGCAACAATGAGTTGGCCAAAAGAGCTAGAAATATTATACTTAACTTCCTCCTCTCAATAGTTCAGTGATAATCCAAATAGTGTAATTCAAATTGGGACACTTGACACACTCCTCTCCAAATCAAAGCTCAAAATCCACCTCTTGAGAAAAAGGTCAAATTTGCAAAGAAACCATGAGCCTTTTAAGAGTGTATGAGCACAACTACAAAAAAAGGAAGTAAAAAGAATCCTTTGACATTACCAAGATCTTTATCATACTATAAGGTTTATATTTTCTCTTAACCCACTTTCTAAAAATATCAACATTTGACCTAATCCCTAAAAGTTTACCAATGAAAGCAATCCCCAACTTGTAGGATGATTTATCAATGGTATCATCATTGATATTAAGCAACCATTCCTTGCCCTTCTCAATTAGGTTTAAAGATTCATCGAAAGAAGATTGAGGTCTACCTTTGACAACATCAACCAAGCCAAAACAAAGGATGGTCTAGCCACCTTAGCAAAGAGGACAATGTTGGGAGTAAGGGAATCAATTCCCCTTGTGTGTGACAAACCCAACAATAGAACATCCTTGTTGGAGCTCATTGAGTTGCCAATCTACACCTTGACTGCTCCCTGTCCATGGTTCACCCCCTCCATTGCACCAACACTATGCATAGTGCCCATGCTACTATCCACACAAGTGAGGAGAAAGACAACATTCTAGACATAATCACAAACACTCAACATCAAAGCCCCTTGCAACTCTAATGTTGTAATGAACCCAATTGGTCCATTAAATGAAAATGCCTTAATTTTTTCTTTTGAACATAAAATGCAAAGTTTTGTTATGTAAATTGCAAGAGTATAGTAGAGTAAATACATTCCTTTAATCATCAACACATATCTCTTCATAGATAATTAGCATTGATTAATCTTTAAAAACTCATGAATGGAAGATACATAAGTGAAAACCTTTCAATTTCAATAAAGATTTCCATATTAAACATTTCAAGAATTACAACTATTCAATTCATAGTTTTAATAACATAATACAATCAACATCATAGCTTAGACATGTTTTACAATGTATCAATAATGGTACAATGTTTTCAATAGTAATACAATGTATCCACATTAGTACAATGTCAAGTGAAATCAATAGTATTGTCTTTGATAAACCCAATCTTCAACATTTCACCTGCAAGAGGGAGAGCATCACTTGAGTGCTTCTCCGCCAACCATAGACCAGTAGTCCCCTACACACTTTCCATTTGGAAGTGGCCCTACCCTTCATGAGAGTAGTAGATCCAAGGAACTCCTAGATCACCATGCCATCTAAGAGCTAGTGTTGTGTGCTAATACAAGCAATCTATTTGATTGATTTACAACTTTAGACATTGTGAACTAACAATGCAAGCAATGATTTTGCATTAAAATTTGGCCAAATATTTAATATAAATAATCACGTTTCATAAGATAATGTGAGTCATATGTTCACACACTTATTTCTCAAATTGGTTAGAGACAATATATTTCATTTAACTTCCTTTTAACATTGTGGTCTTCAAACACATAACAATAAGACGATTTCATAAATTTAATTCTTCTCCTAAGTTTCAATTCTTCTTTACATGACTCCATCTAGGTCATTAGTAATTAACTCATGTAAAATATTATACACAACAATCGAATACAAATGGAAAGTAATAGGCACAACAATTAAATAATAATTCAAGGTATGTACTTATTTATACATATACATATATTTATAAATACTCATGTGTGTGTGTCTATATATTACTTATGTGGCACATGTTTGGTTTATCTTTTCAAAACATAGATCACACAATTAAAAGGAATTACAATCATGTCTTTAAATAGGCACTTCTTAAATATCGATGGTATCTATAAGAAGAGAAAACAACTTATAACCACCTTGATGATTCTTGGGCCTTATTTCAATCTATACCACTAAAAATGGAGACTAAAGTCTATATATTCAAATTATTTTCATGTTCAAACATTTTACCATATCAAATTTCTTTCAAATCGATATCGCAATTTTGATGGTAGAGTTTAGTTCATATTCAATAAAGTACTAAATTTCAAGTAATCACTACACTGTAAAAGATGGTTTGATAGGACATCTACGACCATAACAATCAATAACAATGGTTATATTCAAGGACAATCACGCTAACATACCAATGATTAGACCAAAAAGCTATACTTAATTTGACATAAAATTAAGTTCGACTTATTATATACAAGGTCAAACCAAACAACAAGGTTGATTCATTTAATCAAGTTTTCATTACATTGGTTAAAACAATGACTACTCAACTGAACTACACATACATTTACATATTATAAAAAAAAAATAGAGTTTAATATAGCAGAGTTGTAATGACTATAAATATGTCATAGCCATTTGATATAACATGGCCAATATGGCTATAACAACAATAATTTACTACTACTAAATGTTTAAGTCAATGGGCTAGATAAAAACCACATTATACACTCTTCAATTGAGACAAGTCGAATGACTTTGTAAATAATACACTCAACATTGTCTCTATTGAGATAAGTTGTAAGGCTTTATAATCTAGCACTTAATTTTTAATAATGGTCACTCCACTCTGCAATCTATGTGATGAAGTTCTATGTATGGAATCGCATGGCCCACAAAATTTTTAAATGCATTCTAATATTATCGATCAAATTCAAAAGGATTTTTAATCATAATTAATAGTCACATACAATTGACTATCACAATAGGGTTTTTATTCCAAACTAACTGTTGTTCACTATCACTGCGCACCATAGGGTTTGTAACCCTAAATCAACAATCATAAACAAGGGTAAGGATGAGAGACCATAAAATAACACAATCACCCAAAAAGGTAAGGCCATAAGGTTGTCTATCAATATTGTTGTCATATGTCATGGACAAAAGGCTAAGTGCTAACATTGTTATCAAATGATAAGGCCAAAAGGCTAAAAACTAACAATTTTATCAAATGATAAGGCCGAAAGGCTAAAAATTAACACAATTATCAAATGATGAGGCCAAAAGGTTAAAAAATAACACAATTATTAAATGATATAAGGATAAAAGGATAAAAACTAACATTATTATCAAATGATAAGGTTGAAAGACTATTTATCAACACACTCTATTGCTGAAATGGATGAAACACAAAATTCAACCTACTGCTTCTTACACAATAAAGGATTAAAACCTTGCGAAACCAATTTCAACAACAAGCATATTCAATGCATAGAACATATAGATATTTTTATTGCACAATTCTCAATAAAATGTTTAATTCATAATTATAGTTTCATACTAAATCTGTAATGTATGTCCACACAAGATTTTCCAAGCCCTCTGCTCTCTCTCTCTCTCTCTCTCTTCTTTCCTTTATTCCTCATTTGAGCCCATATTCTTTCTCTCATATTCTTTTGCATGTTCTCCAGAAGCCTCCACTCTCTACATTGACCTCATGAGCAATAAAGACTCTTAACTTCACTTCAAGTGAAGTTGTTTTCATGCCTCCTTACTCTCCGCTTCGTTTAGTAAATCAAATTCTGCCTCATTAATTCAAAGTACCTAAAATTGATTTCCACCTTCCTTGATGCCTACCAATATATATCAAGTTTACACTTTTAATCAATATTTATGTGATTTTTAGCTATAGGAATATGTGTAAAGAGATTCAAAATTGAATATGGACATATTTCCATATCCAGATATCCTTTTTTGTGAAGTTATTTTGCGTAGAATTATATTTTACAATATCAAACATGTTTACCTTTTTAACTTTATTCTATCCAATGGAATACATGCCACAAACAATAATATTTTTGTAAATCAATTAATACAACAATGTGAGATCATGGAATATGCAAACAAACACAACTGATGTACTACAATCAGACATTTCATGATGAATATATAATAATTGCAATCAAATTAACTTTGTGAGTGTGTGTGTTCTTAGAATGATGGTGGCCCTAGTGTTTCCATCTAAATCTACTGCTCTCTTCGGTGATGCTCTCCCTCCCCATCCAAGAGGCCAAAACACAATCTCTTGTATCCACCTCATAAAACCAGTGAGGTAGTTATTCCAATCACGTACTTATATATTAGAATAAATCACTAAAATATAAAGTTTAGCATTCATTTTCATCTCAATATAATTTAATTTAATATGTTCATTAACTAAAAGCAATATCCAACTAATATTAAAAATTATTAATCATCATGTTCTAATTATTCATAATTTATGTTTCTAGCATCATAATCAAAATGTAGAGCAAAACACAGCATAGTCTAAAGGTCTCAAAATTCCATGTGACATCTCCTTCCCCTTAAAGATCATTATCCCCGATGGTTTAGTGGAACTTAAAACAAACAATAACAAAAAAATTCTTTCTATTTTTTTTAATTAAACAGATACAATTTTTTTTTGATGAAATTCTTTGTATTCCTCCCAGGTGGCACTATCCTTAGAATATAGTGGACCCACTGGACCTTGCAAGTTGAGTAATATTTATGTTATGCAAGTGGATCCTGTGAGCCTTGAGCACTTTGAGATGCTCAATCATGACCACTCCTAGATCCTAAACCTAAAGAGCATTCCAATCAAGAATGTTATTAAAACTAGAAACATACCTTTTCAAATAAGACACATGGAAGACATCATGCATATGAGCAAGATCTGGTGGTAGAGATATTATGTAAGCAACCACGTTGATAACTTCTAAGACTTGAAAATGATCCACATATCTTGGTGCTAAGTTTAGAAAACTTGCCAAATTTTATTGAGCTCTTATGGGGTTTAAGTCTTAAGAGTACTTTATCTCCTACTGAGAATAGTTGTAGTATATGCTCAGCATTAGCATAGCTTTTCTATATGTTGTTTTCTTTTGCTAATCTCTTTTTGATTATCTTAATTTGTTCTTCCATTTCTAATAATATTTCTAGCCCATGACTAATCATATCTTCTAGTTTATCCCAACTAATAAGATTTCAACACTTTTTGCCATGTGATGCTTCAAAAGGAGTCATTTTAATTGTAGAATGATACGAGTTATTATAAGAAACTCAACTAGTGGTGGGTACTCCTCCCACTTATTTTGTTGATCCATGCATTACATCCTCAACAAATCCTCCATTACTTGATTGAATCTTTCTTTTTGATAATTTATCTCTGGATGATAAGATGAACTTGTGTTTAGTTGATTTCCTAGTGTTAAAAACAAGGTTTTCCAAGACCTTGAAGTCATCCACACATCTCTATTTTAGATTATCGTCTCTAGAGCTCGATGCAATATAAATATTTAAATATTTCTTGCATAAATTTTATTTCTATAATAGGTGCTCCATCTAAAATATTCCCTAGTATAAAGTGAGCTACCTAGTTTGTCTACTATAACTAAAATTGTGTCATTTTTATTCCATATCACAAATAAGCCTTGCACAAAATCCATTATAATCACTTGTCATTTTCACTCAATAATTTCATGGGGTACAACAATCTTACTGAATGTTGATGTTCAACATTGACTCACTAACATTCCAAACATCCTACCATGAATCTTGTTGAATCATATTTCATTCCTTTCCATAAATAAAGCGGTTTCACATCCACTAGCAATTTATTCACTACTGGGTGATCGAAATATGGAGCACAATGTACTTCTCTTAACATTAAATTTCTCAAATCATTTTTCTTGGAACATGCATTCTACCATTAAATCTCAAAATTCCATTGGACTCAAAATGATACCCCTCATATATGTTTTCCTAGGGGTTTTCTAGCAAGGATTCCTTAACTTGCTAATAGAAATTATCTCTTGTAGAATTCCTTAAAACCTACTCTTGAAAGCTAGAAGGAATTGAAACCATTGCTGCAATGTGCCTCTTGTGGCTTATCTCATAGGCAACTCATTTTTCCTTTCCCTTAATGTAACTTATCTCAAAGTCATAATATGATAATAACTCCAACCATCTTCTTTGATGAGCATTGAGATTTAGTTGAGTGAAAATATATTTAATACCTTGATCATCTAATTAGATTTCAAATCATTTTCCTAACAATAATGTCTTCATACTTGGAAAGCATGCACAATTGCTACTAATTCTAAATCATGTGAAACATAGTTTTTCTCATGCAGTCATAATTTTATGGACTCGTAGGCCACTTCTTGGCCTTCTCGAATAAGTATGCTAGCCAAACCTTCACCTGAAGCATTTGTGACAACTATAAAGTGGCCTTTTAGGTCAGGTACACTAAGGATGGTTGCTATATTCAACTTTTCCTTAAGAATATGAAAGGCCTATTCACATTTTTTTGACCATTCAAACTATTTTCCTTTCCTTTGGAGAGATGTGATGGGGTTGGCAACCTTTGAAAAGTTCAAAACAAACTTCTTGTATTATTAATTCAGATAGACCCATAATGTTGTGCACTTCGTGCACGTTCTTAGGATCAATTCATTCCAAGATAGCTTTAATCTTTGAATGATCCATTGCAATTCACTTTATAAAAATAATATGACCCAAATATTGAACCTCTTTATGGAAGAAGGTACACTTTGATAACTTCTCATACAACTTATGTTGCCCTAACTGTTGCAAGACAATTCTTAAATGTTGTCTATGCTCTTCTTCATTCTTGGAATATATCAAAATATCATCCAAGAACACTAACACAAACTTATCTAGGAAAAATTTGAAGACACCATTCATCAAATTCATGAATACTACTAGAGCATTGGTTAGTCTAAAGGGTAGAACTCTGAATTCGTAATGCCCATACCTTATCTTAATTTTTTTTTATGAATGTATTCATCCTTTATCCTTAATTGGTGGTATCCTGACCTTAGATCAATCTTGGAAAAGATAGTTGCACCATGTATTTGATCAAAGAGATCATCTATGTGAGGTAAGGGTTATTTATGTTTATTGTTTCTTTGTTAAGCATACGATAATCTATGCATAAGCGCAATGTTTTTTCCTTTTTGATGAAAATAATTGGAACTCCCCAAGGTGATACACTAGGTCTAATCAAGCCTTTGGCTAACAACTCTTTGGGTTTTAGTTACATCAACTCCATTTTAGTCATATGATAGGTACTTTAGACATACGTTTTGAGCCTAAATTTATATCACTTGTAAAATTAAATTCTCTGTTGGGAGGTATCATAGGTAAATCTTCAAGAAAAACATATTGGGACTCATAAAGGAACATGTAATCTTGAATAGATGGCTCCTTTGTTTTCCTTGACAATTCTTTGTTAACTTCATACAATTTCTATCAGTTGTAAAAATACGGGTCATCAAAAATAACTATTTCTTTGGATTGTTCTATTTGTTCCATCTTTACAACAAACATTTGACAACCTTTTATTTTAGCTCTTTTCAATCGTGCATAACACAGATTTGACTAATCTTGACCTTATGTTGAATCCCTTGAATAAAAACTACAGTCACAAAATCATCCAAACACTCAACTATTTTGTCATAACAGTTTACTTTGGCTCTATGCTGCCACAACCAATTCATTCCTATAATGAAATTATAGGACCTAAATGAGCTACAGATAGATTGAATTTTGTTGAGAAAATTGGTAAATTTAATTTGGCCTCAAACAAATATTGCTCTACTTGAGCTCTTGACTAGTTTGTATATTCGACTAACCAAGGTTTAGCCATGAAACCAACTCGTTTTGGGATTTTGTTTAATAAAATAGGAGCTATAAAGTTTTGAGTTGCATAAGTGTCTATTAAAATTGAAATAGGTATTCCAAACAATATTTCTATTGTCTCTATTGGTACAATCTAATATTCTACTTGAAAGTTATCAATAGTTTCTTGAATCCTTTGTTCAAACATTGTTTATTAGAAAGGTAGAGAATGACCTCGATATGAGTTCCCTTGAATCTTATTTGGGAATTGGTTTGCATAATGAATTCCTCCAAAATTAAAGCATCCACTAGGAGGTCCTTTCTTCTCTAAGGAACAATCATTCTTGAAATTCTCCTTTCTCTTGAAATCCTTATTTCTTTTTTCATTATGGGAATCACTTATGTTATTTTTGATTTCTTAAATCCTATTTGATTTTGAATTAGACTCTTGATTCCAACTATTTTGTTTGAAAGATGAAAATAACATGGTCCATCCAAACTTCTTCTTAGTCTTGTCTCACTATGCTAAGATATACTTCATTTTTTGTTCCTATTTTATTGCCTTTTCAAAAACTTGATCCATGGTGGTTGGACCATGAACATCTACCTCACCTTCAGTTTGGGAATTTTATCCCATAATAAATTTCCTTATTTGAAATCTCTCATCTTTATAATATTGGGGTGCATACTTTAGTAGCTTGATGAACTTCTCCCAATACTACGTTGCTAACATGTCTCCTTGTCATAATTTTGGAAGTCAATCAATTTCTAATTGAAGTACAATTGAGGTAACCACCTCTATTTGAAAACGACCTCAAAATTATCCCAATTTAGACTTAGGGAGCTCAAATCCAATTCCATTTTCTTATTCATCCACCAATTGAATGCTTCACATAACAATTAATAGGCTCCCCAAACTACCTTGGTTATCTCTGAAAATTTCCTAATGTTGAAATACTTTTCCATGTAATGAGTCATGCCTCGACTCCATCTCCTATCATTGTTCCATTAAACTTTGGTGGTGTGATCTTTTTCATATCCCTTGCTAACTCATTGGTCAAACATGCTCTCATTTCCCTTTGATTTCCTTGATCTTGGTCAGCTCCTCCTTTCCCTTCATGAGAATTTTGCTCCTAATCATTATTTTCACCATTTTCTTAAATTTGTTCATCTTCATTTTCATGATCACTTGCCCCTCTTACTTCCTATTCTAGGGCTCCAAATATTTCTTTAATTGCATTCAATATTGTTAGGATACGATCCTTTAGTATATGATTTTTTGAAGGTTGACTGGAACCATCCTACTACTTCCAAGGTTTACTCTTGTTTGCACCATGATTGCACCTCGTAGGTCATCATGGTATTATTAGTTTCCTAGCTTAACAAGAAATAAGAATGATTCAAATTTTACTCAAATTGCAAACATTTACACAAGGTCTAATTCTTAAGCAAAAGGAATCATGATTTATATCAAAATTCAACACTTTTAGAAAACACAAGGAAATTTTTATTCATAATATTGGATTGTACATCCTTACTTATATAATGTTTTCTTGGTGTTACATATCACTATCAAATAGAGCCATTTCCTCAAGTTCCTCTTCTCTATCTAAATCTAACAACACAAATTTAAAAGGTGGATGTACACTTAGGTACTCCTTAGTCACCCATTTTCCTAAAATTGGCACATTATGGCCACACCCAAAAGGCATGTCACAAATTGTTGATGGTTTCCTAGGTCTAATAGAAGTAGCAGCTAATTGTTTAATTTTTTCTATTTTTCCAACTTGATTTGCTTAAGAATGTTAGATATAATTTCAAAATCAAAGAGCCAAGCTCTCCTATCATTTAGTTTTGACTTTAGGTTGAGTTTTCTTGTATTTCTTCAAATTTCCTTTATTTTTCCTAGCCTTTGATCCACCCATTTTTGTGTTCAAGGCACAACACAAAGTTGTCGTACTAAAAAAATTGCATTGTAGGCTCAAAGGCCCTAGTGTTTAAACCATGCTTTGATGCCACATGTAATGAACCCAACTGGTCCATTAAATGAAAAATACCTTAAAAAAATTTGAATGTTCATGAAATGCATGGTTTTTTTCTTTAAATTGTAAGAGTATAGAAGATTTTAAATAAATTTATTTAATCATTAACCCATATTTCTTCATAAGATAATTATTATTGAACAATATTTAAAAACTTGTGAATAGAAGATACATAAGAGAACACCTTTCAATTTCAATAAATATTTCTAGATTAAACATTTTGAGAATTACAACTATTCAATCCATATTTTCAATAACATAATACAATCAACATCATAGTTTGTACATTTTTTACAATGTATTAATAATGGTACAATTTTTTCAATAGTAATACAATGTATTCACATTAGTACAGTGTCAATTGAAATCAATAGTATTATATCTGGTAAACCCAATCTTCAAAATTTCAACTACAAGAGGGAGATCATCACTCAAGTTCTTATCCTCCAACCATAGACTAGTAGTCCCCCACACACATTCCATTTGGAAGAGGCCCTACCCTTCATGAGAGTACAAAATCCAACGAACGCCTAGATCGCCATGTCATCTGAGAACAATTGTTGTGTGCTAATACAAACAATCTATCATATAACTCTAGATAACCTCTAGCTAAGCATGATATATTTGATTGATTTGCAACTTTAGACATTATGAATCAACAATGCAAGAAGTCTTTTTGCATTAATTTGGTCAAAGATGTAATATAAATAATCATGTTTCATAAGATAATGTGAGTCATATGTTCACACACTTATTTCTCAACTAGTTATCTACAATATAGTTTCATTTAAATTCCTTTTACCATTGTGGTCTTCAAACACATATAATAGTAAAATTATTTCACCAATTTAATATACATATATATATATATATGCACATATATACATATATATATATATATATATGCACATATATACATATATATACGTATATATATGCATATATATACGTATATATATGCATCTATATACAAATAAGTAAAATCATGCCCAATTAACTCTTTATACCTCATGCTTATTCTGCCTATTTGCAATTAACCAATGGTATTGTACGTACATATGTACATTCACATGCACTTTGTGGTACATGTCGGGTTTATCTTTTCAAAACATAGATCACACAGTTCAAAGTAATTACAATCATGTCTTTAAATAAGAAATCCTTAAATATCAATTCTATTTGTAAGAAGAGAAAACAACTTACAACCACCTTGATGATTCTTGGGTCTTATTTCAAGCTATACCACTAAAAATGTAAACTAAAGTATATATAATATTCAAATTACTTTCACTTTCAAACATTTTACCATAACAAATTTGTCTCAAATCAATATCACAATTTTGATGGCAGAGTTTAGTTTAGATTCAATAAAATATTAAATTTCAAGTAACCACTACATTGTAAAAGATGGTTTGATAGGACATCTATGGCCATAAAAATTAATAAGATTGGCTATATTCAAGGACAACCACACTAACATATCAATGATTAGACAAAAATGTATACTTAATTTGACATGAAAATAACGTAAGTTCAAAAAAAAATTATCTACAAGGTGAAACTAAATAGCAAGGTCGATTCATTTAATCAAGTTTGCATTGCATTGGATGATCAATAGCTACTCACCTTAACTACACAGACATTTACATATTATCAAAAAAGTAGAGCCTAATATAGTAGATTTTTAATGGCTTTAAATATATCATAACCATTTATATAGCATGGTTGATATGGCTATAACAACAACAATTTATTGTTACTGAATGTTTAAGTTGACGGCCAAAGAACAACCACATTATATTATCTTCAATTGAAACAAGTTCAATGGATTTGTAAATAATTTACACTCAACATTGTCTCTCTTGAGACAATTTGTAAGGCTTTATAACAGACTTCATTCATAGCAATGGTAACTCCACTCAGTAATCTATGTGATGGAGTTCTATGTATGGATTCGAATGACCCACAAAACTTTCAAATGCATTCTAACACTGGCAATCAACTTCAAAAGGACTTTTAATCATAATTAACACTCATATATAATCGACTATCACATTAGGGTTTTTAGTCCAAAACTAACTATCATTCACTATCAATGCACACCATAGGGTTTGTAACCCTAAATCAATAGTCACAAACAAGGGTAAGGCCAAGAGACCTAATACAAGATGGAACTCCCCCTTGCGAATCAATTCAAAACACAAACAATTTCATAGAGGCAATTCTTTACCTGAATTCAATAAACAATGAAACACAAACTACAAGAAAACTCGGGTTTTATTAATTCAATTCAATTACAATTACATTTGACCTGACATGGTCTCATGCTTTAGCTAACCATCTCCTTCCTCTATTATTCCCTTCATTACAATCTTTTTTAACCATCTCCTTCCTCTATTCGCCTGGTATCGTGGAGAACTTGGACTCTTGAAAGAGAGGTCACAAGTTCAAATCATGTAGGGGGTAAGGTATGTACACCTCGTATTGTGGAACACGAGTTAGGTGCCTCCCTCATATTAGGAGTACGAGGAATCCCATATATTGTAAGTCGTCTGTAGATCCAAAAATAGATTGTCTAATATTGTGAACTATAAAAGGACCTTTCCTTTCTTATTCTACACTTCATTACAATCTTTTTTTCCACCACACGTGGCTTGGATCTACTTGATACGTTAATCTCGGCCTACAAGTTATCCTTTACACTCGATTAGATTATAAACTGACCTTCTTACATTCCTTAATTCATGCTGAAACTACTTAACCCTTTCTGACATTTGCGACCCTTAGTCTTTGGGAAATTTTTTAAATGGTTTACATGACAATAACTATCACATAAATCATCCTTCCCTCATCTTGGTGTGGCCTCTTTACCATAGTCGATGCATTGAAGTTCCATCATTCATTAAATCTGGAACTTCCACTTGCAACCTCTTTCACCTCTTTGCAACCTCCTTACCCACTCACACAGGCTCTCCTCTCTTGGTGTGCCATATCGTCGGACTTCTATTTGCAGCGTCTCCTTTTTACTTCTTCGTGCACAGCCCCTGTCCTGAACTCTCCTCTTTGTAAGAAAATTTGTTCTCCCTCCTATTCTACCCGCAACCACCTTTTTTCTTTCTTTTTAAATTTACCTTTCAGCATGTCTTCGATGGCCTTTAGATATGTTATGATAATCAGTTATTCTTCTTCCACATAGCAATCTGTAGACTCAAAAACAGATCGTGTGGTATCGTGGACTATATAAGGACCTTTTCTTTCCTTCCTTTCCTTTACATGGATCGAGTGATTCAAATTTTATTTCATACTATACCCTGTTTTCTACCATTTACTACAATGACTTTTAGCATTCTCTTGTGATCACCAATTACCTATTGTCTTTCATAAGTGTGATTTCTTTTTTTTTGTTTGGCCCGACCTCTAATAGTTACTAATTTCAATCTACATTTCTAATGTTGTTATTCTATAGGGTGATCCCACAATACTGGTTTACAATTTTTGACCATTTTTTTAATTAAATCTTCACTTTCGGGCACCTATAGCTATTAAACTATAAGGAATGTGAAGATGATGCAAACTAGTGATTTATTTTTCCATATCCTTCGAAAAATATTTTTTAACAGTAAACACCATTTTTAAAGAGTGGTGTGTACTTGCTAACACATAACTTTTTTTTTATGAAGGATAAAATTCCTTTTTTTTTAATTTAGATTTGTAACTATGATATCTAGTGCATGCAATTATTTAGTGTTTTATCAAATATTTTTTTCTTAATTAAGTTTTGAAGTCAAACCAGTTACAATTCAGACATAGGTTTACTTGCTAACACAATTTTTTTTGTATGCATTGAAATTCAAATTTTTTGTTGTTGGATCAAGGACATTAATATCTAGTGTATAGATATTTTTCAGAATTTTTTTTATAATCTGCTATTTTTTCACATGTGCAAAACCAAAAGCTTGATTTTCGATGAAAAACCTATGTTTAATTAAACTAAAAAAAATACATAATAAAACCAAAATATATTAAAATTATATTTGATAGATAGCTTGTTTCGATGACTACCATCATCCAGTTGGGTCTATGAAGTTGTCTCCATTTTCATCCTCAACTTGATCCTATAAACACAAAATTCTACAGTAAAATGAGAAAGGAGAGGGAGAAGGGAAAAAAAGGGGGGGTAGTGTGAACCCCCTTCGCTCAAAGGGGGTTTGAGTGAACCCCCCCTTTCTTGCAATTTTCTTTTGTTTTCATTAAAAAAGTGTCAAAATTGGGATGACATCTCAAAGGGGTTCGTTCGAAGGGGATTCAAGCGAACCCCCCCTTTTTGGGTTCATGCGAACACCCCCTTTCGAGTGAACCCCTAAAAACCCAAAAAAAAATCTTTGGATCATTTTTGCAATTTTCCTTGATGAAGGGAATTATAAACCAGTATTGTGGGATCACCCTATACCAAGAGCATATGGTAAGACATGCAATTATCACTACTCAAATAAGAACCCCTCATGAAGTTAAGACTTCAAAGTATAACAAAATTATATTTTTTGTGCAACCTTTTAGTACCACCCTAGCGCGGCTTAGAGAAGTTGATTTGTCTTCAACTTTTTCATTCAAAGATAAAATTATCTTAATGCTCAACAGTCTGATTTCAACAATCATTACTTGGATGCACTCTATCGATTAATTCATAGACATCGACCAGGCAATTGCAATTACAACATTTGACAAAATTCTCGTTAGCACATCCATGTTGGTTCATATCCTATAGTTTTCATTTCATGAAACGACATTTCTTTGAGACACATGTCTGCTTCATCATTGTCAAAGTGTCATGGTAAGAATGTAAAATCTAAGAGGTTTGGGCACTAATCAGAAAGAGTGAAACCAAACAAAAAAAAACCAAAATTATGAAAAACAAAACTAATAATATTTTTGGTTGGTTATGATTGCCTATCCACCCGCATGCTCTTGCACCAAGACCATAAAATAAAATAGTCACCCAAAAAGGTAAGGCCATAAGGTTGTCTATCAATACTACTATTATATGTCATGGGCAAAAGGATAAGTGCTAATACTGTTGTCAAATGATAAGGCTTAAAGGATAAAAACTAACACTGTTATCAAATGATAAGGTTGAAAGGCTAAAAACTAACACTATTATCAAATAATAAGGTTGAAAGGCTAAAAACTAACACTGTTATCAAATGATCTTAAGGTTGAAAGGCTAAAAATTAACACAATTATCAAATGATAAAGTTGAAAGGCTAAAAATAACACTATTATCAAATGATAAGGTTGAAAGGCTATTTATCAACATGGTTTGTTGCTATAATAGATGAAAAATAAGGTTCAACCTACTGCTTCTTACACAATAAAATATTAAACCTTGCAAAAATAATTTCAAAAAGAAGAATATTCAATGCATAGAACATACAGATATTTTTATTGAACAATTCTCATAATGAAATACTAAATTCATAATTATAGTTTTATATTGAATTTGCAATGTATGTCCACATAGGATTTTCTAATCCCTATGCTCTCTTTTTCTTCTCTCTCTCTCTCTCTCTCTCTCTCTCTCTCTCTCTCTCTCTCTCTCTCTCTCTCTCTCTCTCTCTCTCTCTCTCATTTTCTTCCCTTTATTCCATGTCCAAGCGCCTATTCTATCTCCCATATTCTTTTGCATGCTCTCCATAAGCCTCCACTCTTTGCATTGACCTTGGGAGCAATAAAGACTCTCTTAACTTTATGTCAAGTGGAGTTTTAATGTGCATGCCCCCCTTATTCTCCACTTCATGGAGTTAGTAAATTGAAGTATGTCGCATTAATTGAAAGTACTCATAATTGATTTTCACCTTCCTCAATGCTCGCCAATTGAATATAAATGAATGTGTATGTATGTATGTATGTATGTGTGTGTGTGTGTATGTATGTATAAATACATGTATACATTTACTCATCAAATATGTAAACTTAATATCATGTGTATATATTTGTATGTATATTTATCTTTCTCAACTGAATATATATCAATGTTAGCTATAGGAATATATGCATAAAGGGATTCAAAACTGAATATACACATATTTCCATATCTATAAATCCTTTTCTGTAAAGTTGTTTTGCATAGAATAATGTTTTTCAATATAAAGCATGTTTGCCTTTTTAAATTTATTATATCTAATGAAAAAACACCATAGACAATAATATGTAGGTAAATCAACTAATACATCATTGCAAGATCGTGAATATATAAACAAGCACAACTAATGTGCTACAACTAGACATTTCATGACGAATATATATAGTTGAATTGCAATCAAAATAAATTATATGAGTGTGTGTATGCTCTCAGAATGATGATGGTCTTGGTGTTTCCATCTAGATCTATTGCTCTCTTTCTGACAATGCTTCAGGGGAAAACAAAATCTCTTGCATCTACCTCATCAAACTAGCAAGGTAGTTAGTCTAGAAACATATTTATATATTATAATAAATCAATAAAACATAAAGTTTAGAATTCAATTTCATCTTAATATAATTCAATTTAATATGTTCATTAAGTAAAACAATATCCAAATCATATTAAAACTGATTCATCATCATGTTCTATTTGTTCATAATTCATATTTTTAGCATCATAATTAAAATGTAGAGAAAAATATAGCATAGTATAGAGGCTCAAAATGAGATGTAAAAGATGCCCCTTGAGCATAAAAAATAATAAGCCCAACCCCAAAAAATGATCCCTAACAATGTAGGGGGCTCTCACCAGTTGGTTTGTCAAGAAGGGACATGTCCTCCAAACCTTGGAGACTCTCCTTTGTAGAAGGAACAATGGCACACACGAAATAGGGAGAGAGTGAAAAACCATGACATGAAGCATAATTGCCCTTTGCCTTCTCAATGCTCAAACCCAATGGAATAGTAGAGCCCTTCTCCATAGTGTGAATTGGAAGACCATAATATAAGCATTGAGGATAAATTAATAAATAAATAATATAAACATTTAAAATTTATTTTAGATAAAAAAGTTGGAATAATTAATTATTTAAAATAAATGCATAAAAATTGAACAAATAAAATAATTTTATTTATTTGGAAATTTAATATAGGTAAATTATGAGAAATGGTTATAAGTGATTCACCCTTGCACATAAAAACTGGGATTAGTTAGAAAAATGTTTTAGAATCTATAAATTCTTTGTAAATATCCTTGCAAGTCACTTCTATGACTATTGGATTGATTGTGCAACCATAGATTTGATCTACCAATTCAATTAATATCTCTATATTTCTATCAGTATTCAATCTTAATATGTGTAGATGTTTACACTGATTGCCTACATAAAAGCTTGGTTTTATATGGTTGGGAGTTTGTTAATGACAAGGAATTATGTCTCCCTTTGATCAAACCCATAAGAATCTAAGTCAAAAAAATTTAAAAATGAAAAATAATAGGCAAGTGTGCAATATATGGTTTAGGTGATGATGAAAGAAATAAGTATGGTGATAAACACTTTGATTAATGCTTGATTAAATGTAGAAATGAGATTCTCTTGTGAATTCTAGGTGTGATCAGATATGTTTATTTCAAAAAATGAACTAGAGTTATCCCTTAAATATAACTCCAAAGGTGACAAGTGAAATTTTTCACACTTTAAGTGTTACACCCCAAATGTAGAGTTACTATTTACTATTACTACATAGGGTAAACTTGAATGTAATGTGAATTCTGGAGATGAATAAAGTATGTTTGTACCTTGTTATCAATATGAATGTTATCTCATATGATGATTGTCTCATTTGATGTTATCTCAGTTGATGTTATTCATGGTGAAATATTGCATATAAGTGAATGAAAGGTTATTGAATTATTATCATTCTAACTTTGGAGATGATTATGTATACTGCATATGTTATGAACAATTGACTATTGTGTACATGTGTTAGTGGATGCAGGTATGTGTTCCATTCCTCTAGGTAGAGGGGAAGTATCACTCGGGAGAAGATCTTGGTCAGGTAACTGCTAAAAGTAAACTACTTGAGCATATACACACACCACATTAGAAAGATTGAGTTGAGTCAATTTGTGGGTAATAGGTAAGTCATCCCTAGCTGTATGTCTGCATTTGAGAGTCTTGTTTACTTCTACATGCATTAGGCGATGTTTATCTATTTGAGCTTTTGAAATCTTTCTTGTGCTATTATGATTATATTGACAAGTGGGATGTACGTGGAAGTATGTTTATATATATGCACATGCATGTCAATAGGATCCAATGACATGTATATGCACATGTATAGATATACCACATGTAAACACTTATCAATATGATGGTAACCGTGATTGGCTATATATGAATAGGGTGTGAACATATATATGTGTATAGTATATACAGGTATCCATATGTATATGTATATTGATACACACGTACGCTAGCGAATGGACATGCTCATACAGATGCATCGATATGATATACTTATATATACGTGTACATAGAAGCATATACATTTATACACACACATATATATATGCATACATCCAGTATAATATGTTTATTATATACTATCTTGCATGTACTCATATATATATATATAGATTGTATCCAAAATAACTTTGACTTAATAAATACTTCTTAATCCATTATTCTTAAACAAATAAATGTAATAATACAAAAATGATTTTTTTATTATAAAACCTATAAAAAAAAGTTTGCATATCATATCATATCCCATATATTTATGTAGAAAAGACACACATATATGGTTCACAATGCTATCCAAGTAAAAAGTTGATTTGTATTTATTATATATATATATATATATACATGTAAAGTATTTAAATATATATGTATATAATATATATTATACATATATATATAATATATATTTAGCATAATATATATGTTTTGATTATAGGGACAAATAGGTTTTGAAGGGACCCGAAACCATTTACAATCAAGGATACAAAATGCTGCCAAGAAATATTTTCAAAAGACCACCAATAGTAACCCAACAGCCAAAAAACACCAACTGGCAAGTGTTATACTAAAAGTAAGAAAAATAACCACTGACAACACCCATCAGCCACAAAACAACAAAATAACCTAAAAGAAACCTACACCCAGCAGGAAATAGAAAGCAAGAAAGAAAAGACCACACTCTAATTCAAGCCACTTAAAGTGTTGGGACCTTAATCTGCTAGTTTATGTGCCTCTCGACTATATATGGAAGCTCCTTCTCAACATCAAATGTTTTCTTCCAATCAGCCAACCCTCTACCATCAAAACCTTTGTCATCATCCTTAGCAAATTTTTTACCCTTTCCCTTGGTCGCATACTCTTTCTCGATAAGCTCAGAGAAATAAACCTGATCCTCCCTGAGCTCACTTATTTTCCTGAAAAGGACTTCTAGGGAGTTTGCACTGTTTTTGACAAAGATATGGCATTTCTGCATTAACTTCTTGATGTTCGTATTTATGCCTAAAACCTTGGCTTCCAAAGCCGCTAATCTTTCATCACACAGAGACTTAAAGTCATGATAGGAACCTTCAAGGTCCACCATTTTGTCTATAAGAATGTCCAACACTAAACCCTTCAGAACATTCTTCATATTCTCCTTTAAGCCTCTTATTTTAATATTAATCTTATTGAACTCCTAAAGAGTCCATTTAGCCAACTTAAAGGTATTGGTGGCCCCATCCCTAGCCATATACAGTAAATCAAACATGGAAGTAACATCATCATCAAGGTAAGAAAAGTCCTCAAAAAGAGGATTTACCTTCAAAGGCTCTTGTTTGGCTTTATTCTTTTGCACATCCTCCTCATCCAAACCCCTAATTTCCTTGTCCTACTCCTCCTTGGGCAAGTCCTGTATGGGAGAATCCTTAATGGCCATCATCTTTTCATCAACATCCTTATCCTCACCTACCACATTTGGGACCTTGGTCGAAACCTCAGAGGCCTTGTTCTTTAAGTTAGCAATACGTTTTGATAGCCTTCTCAGTTTATCAACCAAACCCTCAGCATTACCCTATGTCCCCACCTCTGAACCACCACCAACAACAACTTTACCAACAACCACCTCCATAGACTTGGGAGAAGAACCACCCAACCCCACCTTCATGTCCTCACTCTCAGAAAGGGCCAGCCACTTAGCAATCCTGTTACACTTAGCACCAACCACCTTCTTCTTCTTCAAATATGTAGTCTCAGCCGTAGGATAAGCATCCTCCTCATCTTCATTCCATTCCTCCTCCTCCAAAGGGGACTTCGAACCCGACGACCTAGAAAAATCACTTACAACTTTTTCCTCTCCCTTGATGGTTGGAGCAAGGATAAGAGCCTTGATGTACTCCATGATTAATAAGATAAGCCCTTCATGGAGGACGGGAGCCCTCCTATTCTTTAGATGAGAGTACACCGAGACCTCCAAAGAAGATAATAGAAAAAAAGGAAATGGAATGAACAAACCATGTCTAAAATAGTTGAGGAGAGTAAAATGGTGACCAAGAATAGCCCTAAACCTCCCTTCTAGAGTCATGTAACGCATTAGGACCTCAGCAACACTCGTCCATATTTTCTTGAGGGAAGTTCTCTCATAACCCTAGCTCTCCAATTTGATTAATTGCTTCCTCTCATCATGTTTAAAAAACTGGACCATTGCCTCCTCATTACTTTTTTTATCCTTGAAAAACTTTTGACCCACAATCGACATCCCCGTGACAGTGGCTACCAAGTCCTCATTAACCTCCACTTCCAGACCTTTAACCTTGAGCTTATGATTATGCCAGAAAGAAACAAATTGTGTCGAGGCATTAGGGTCATGCCCGCGCAATCTCTCCAAAAATGGAGTGAAATTCCCATGGCTCAAAATATTCCAGAGTTTCTTCTTTCTCTAAATGTTACCACAAGAGTGCGGCTCGATTCGGCTCTTGTCACCACCCATAGCCATCGACACAAGACTCATAGAACCCTTGTGAAAACAACTCAACTGAAGACTAAAGATCCACCAAACACCCACAAAGCGTGCAAACTAAAGGAAGGTACTAGACCATACATGTCGCATCACCTCACCCCACGCCATCATTTCTTAATAAACACCTAGCTTTCTCGGGAAGGATCGATCCCTCCTCCCATGAATGAAATTCATTTAAGTTGACAGCCTTGTTGGCAAAAAAAATTTCCAACAAGTTTCCTTCTCGATAAATGTGAGAGACGTAGGTCTAATCATAAGATTGCAACATAATTATCGTATCCTTGATAAGTTGGTTGACATTCCAACTCAAAGGATGAGTGCCATGCAGATAATTTATAATGTTCATGGAGTCGCCTTCCACCGATAATTTGGAGTATCCTTTATTGATAGCATATCTAACACTAATGAATGTAGCCTCCACCTCCACATAATGATTGGTCTAGCATAATATATATATGTTATTAGAATTTGACTATCTCTTATTTATTAAAGTAGATTATATATAAAGGTTGTTTTATAGTCGATAGAGACTATGGAATGAAGGTCGATATTGACCATGTCAATGGAAGTTGATTTAATAGCTTTTGACTACTAGTGGAAATCGATTATCATAGTAAATGGCACACTATATATGGCGTAGCATTATTTTTGATATTGTTGGTTGTAGAATGTTTGATTTGGTCGACATCTTGAATGAGACCATGCTTGACTTTATCTTACGTATTTCACTGCTTATGTCGATTCATTTACGAGATGGGTCGATAGAAACCTGGTGTCATAATTTGGAAGTTGACTGAGTTTTATGGTGCCAAATGTGAAGGAAATAGAATAGGAATTGGTGCCACCTTTATGTTTGATTTGTTGTAGAAGTCTTTTCTGAGTAACAATTCAAATTATGCATATGCTGATTGAATTAGTCTTTGGATTGCTATCAAGAAAACAAGTCAACCTATAGGTGAATAAGTTGAGTATTAACTTGAGAATTCACCACCTTCCTAATAGGTTTAATGTATTGCTTTGCATGAAACTTGTTGTCCATTAACATGCCTGATCTATAGGCTTTAAGGTTGCTTGTTTGCTCTATAAATAGTTGAACCATTTCATTTGTGAGGGATGCATTCGTTCCAAGAGATTATACATCTTTTTCATATCATTATTTCTAAGTTATTACCAGTCATACTTGTCTTATTATATGAGTGAGAAATAGAGAGTGTTCTATTGTGAGAAAGAGGTAGCATTGCTATTGAGTGAAGTAAGCTTTCAACAAGTGAGATAGAGTTGTTTGTGAGAAGTTGATTATCAAGCTAATTGTTGTTGGAGAGGGTTGCATTGTTGTCTTTCTAAGTTTGATATGCAATCACAGGCATGAGGATCTCTTCTTCGTTGTTATTTTACTTTGATTGATGTGTCTTACATGCATGGTTGAGATGTCTTTTCCAATATATGCATTAGGGAATGTAGATTGTTTTGAAAAGGAAGTTGAAGCTATTATGATGTTTTCATATTATGTTTTTAAGTACTCCATAATAGGAGATGGGTGTTTATCATAGGTATTATATACCAAGTATGATTGAACATAAAAATCACATATGGTGTATTTAACTAAGTTATTTATTTAACTAGGAAAGCTTGTGTTTACTCCTAGGAGAGGTTATCCAGTATGGGAGGGAATCTAAATATTTACGAGTAAGTAGGATTAACCAAGTATATAGGTTATCTTTGGAATGAAGGATTATCCATTGAACAAAAATAACTAGCTTGTGTACTTACTAGTTAAGTAGGTTTATTCTTATTAGATTAATATGGTTGTAGGTTATTCGAGATGATCGACCATCCATTGAAGGAAATACCTCTGTGTAGCTTAAGATAGCCTTAAGTCAAATCGGCCTTGAGTAGTGTATGTGATAGATGAACCTCAGTAGAACATACTAAATGAAACATTTTGGCCAAAGTAGTGTGATGACCTTTGGCTCCACTATCAGTTCATCGTGATCTAGTATTACATGCTAGACAAAGATTGTGGGATTACAAGATCTGGTTATGTAGGACACAACACTATGTTTAGTTGGTTGTCGTTATTGGTTACTCTACCAATCTCTTCGTCGAAGGGAAGGGACATCTATCGAATGATAAATGTGCATGGGATCACATTATGAGTCCATGGTTGGCGGAAAAGCAGTTGAGTGATGTTTATCCTCCACAATAGGCAACAAAAGAACCAAGATTTGAAAGGAAGGATCCTGGACTGTCTTACAACAATTTGTTCTAAATCTCTTTGAGCTATGTTTGTAAATGTATGTTTTCTTATATTGATGTATTATATGAAATGAAAAGGAATTCATGTTGTAATATGTTATGCATCTTGATTGGAAATTATCAATAAAGAAAATAATTTTTTTTATTGCAATGGTTTGTTACTTGTTTATTTACTCGTTTGGTGTAAAATTAGAAAATTTTACTTCATAAAAGGGTTAATACGTTACATGTGGTATCAGAGCTACCAGGTTTAGCTCTAGAACCTATGAGCTCGTCATTCTTTCTGTCCAACATTATCTAATGTTGTGAATCCTTGTGCCAGGATGGTGCGTCTCATATTAACGGCTCAAAAGTCAGTAATCAAAAATGAGCACTACCTCAAGGCCAAGAAGGAAAAAGAAGCCATTGTTAGAACCATAGAGGGAACCAAGTACGATAATGTTATTTGGTTGAGTGACACTGAAACCTTTAGTCATGCACTTTCTCGAATCAATGATGTGAAGAGGAAGATGAAGATGGAGGCTATGTACAATTACCTACCAACCATCTCACCAGAAAAGTCTAAGTCATTACCACTTTCCAAGGATATGCCTTCAGAAGAAAGTGTTAGTATGGCATTCATCTTGAGGAATCCTAGAGTTCTACCACTGGCTAAAGCAATAGCGATTTCTTCAAGTAAGGAGTCTAAGGGATATGTACCACGGACACCACCAGACGATAAATGGCCTCATGAACAAATGTCTCTAAATACACCATATGTGCTTTTCATGTTCAATCATACCTAGTATATAACACCTATGATAAACACCCATCTCCTACTATGCAGTACTTAAAAACACAATATGAAAACAACATAATAGATTTAACTTCCTTTTCAAAATAATCTACATTCTCTAATGCATATATTGGAAAATACATCTCAACCATGCATGCAAGCCACATACACTACTCAAGGTTACAATCCAAAGACTAATTCAATCAGCATATGCATAATTCGAATTATTACTCAAAAAAGACTACTACAAAAAAATCAAACACAAAGGTGGTGCCAATTCCTATTCTATTTCCTTCATATTTGGCCCACCATAAAATTTAGTCAACTTCCAAATTACGACAACAGGTTTCTATCGACCCATCTAGTAAATGAATCGACATAAGCAGTTAAACATGTAAGATAAATTCAAGGTTGGTTTTACTCATGGCGTTGACCAAGTCAAATATTTCAACCCTTCTATTATCATTTCCATTTGTTCATATTATAGTTGATAGCTTTTCCTTTTTTGTGGGTTTTGGGGTATCTTGCCTAGTTATGGTATCTTTCAAAAGTAAAATAATCAAAGAAGAAGAGATCCTCATGCTTGTTATCGCTTATCCAAACTAAAGATAGCAATGCAGCCCTCTCCAACAACAATTAGCTTGATAATAAGCTTCACACAAACAACTCTATCTCACTTGTTGATAGCTTACTTCTCTTAAACAACAATGTTACCTCTTACTCACAATAGAACACTCTCTATATCTCACTCATAAAATAAGGCAAGTATGATTGGTAATAACTCAGAAATAATGAACTACAAAAAATGTATAATCTCTTGGGAAAGAATGTGTCCTTCACAAATGAGAAGGTTCAACTATTTATAAAGAAACCAAGCAACCAAGCAACCTAAAGTTTAGGCATGTTAATGGATAGCAAGATTCATGCAAAGCAACACATGAAATATATCAGAAAGGTGGTGAATTCTCAAGCTAATACTCAACTTATTCACCTACAAGTCGACTTGTTTTGTGACAACAATCTAAAGATTTATTCAATCAGCATATGTATAATTCAAATTGTCACAATGAGAAGACATCTACAACAATTCAGATTTAAAGGTGGCACCATTTCTAATTCCATTTTCTACAAATTTGGCGTAGTTAAACTCAGTCAACTTCCATTTTATGACAAGTTTCCATCGACCCATCTGGTGGTTGAATCGACTTGAGCAGTATATGCATTAGGGAATTTAGATGATTATGAAAAGGAAGTTAAAGCTTTTATGTTGTTTTATTAATGTGTTTTTAAGTACTCCATGATAGGAGAGATTTATTGACACAAGTATTTAATTATACTAGATATGTCGAAGAGGATGCTTGACATAGGTATTTAATTATACTAGATATGTTGACAACATAGGTATTTAATTATATTAGATATGTTTGAACGTGAGGTATGTAATGTGTTTTGTATTTAATCCATAGTAGGAGATGGGTGTTTATCATAAGTATTATATACTAGGTATGATTGAACATAAAAGAAACATATGGTACACTTAGCTAAGTTATTGATTTAACTAGGAAAGGTTGTGTTTACTCCTAGGAGAGATAGTCCGGTATGGGAGGGATTTTGTGTACTTACGAGTAAGTAGGGTAATCCAAGTATATAGGTTATCTAGGATGATGGACTATCCATTGAAGGAAATACCTATCTTGTGTACTTACTTGTTAAGTAGTTTATTCCAAGTAGATTAATATGGTTGTAGGTTATCTAGGATGATGGACTATCCATTGAAGGAAATACCTATGTGTAGTTTAAGATAGCCTTAAGTCAAATCGGCCCTGAGTAGTGTATGTGAAAAATGACCCTCAGTAGAACATATTGAATGAAACACTTTGATCAAAGTAGTGTGATGACCATTGGATCCACTGTCAGTTCACTGTGATCCAGTATTACATGTTAGACAAAGATTGTGGGATTGCAAGATCTAGTTATGTAGGACACAACACTATGCTCAGTTGGTTGTCGTTATCAATTACTCTATCAATCTCTTCGTCAAAGAGAAGGACCATCTATCAAATGATAGATGTGCGGGGGACCACATTATGAGTCTGTGGTTAGCGGAAAAGCACCTGAGTGATGCTTCTCCTCCACAGTAGGTGACAGAAGAACCAAGATTTGAAAGGAAGGATCCTGAACCATCTTACAACTATTTGTTTTAAAGCTCTTTGAGCTATGTTTGTAAATGTATGTTTTCTTACATTGATGTATTATATGAAATGAAAAGGAATTCATGTTGTATTATGTTATGCATCTTGATTGGAAATCATCAATAAAGAAAAGAATTTTTTTTATTGCAATGGTTTGTTACTTGTTTATTTATTCATTTGGTGTAAAATTAGAAATTTTTACTTCATAGAAGGGTTAGTATGTTATGTGTGGTATCAGAGCCAGGTTTCGATCCTGGGACATGTGGGTTATGGGCCCACCATACTTCTGCTATGCCAGGGAACATACATATTATAGGTAACATACAAGCTAATATTCATTATTTAACTAGGAAAGCTTGTGTTTAATCCCAGGAGAGATAATCTAGTATGGGAGGGAGTTGTTTACTTACTTGTAAGTAGGGTTATCCAAGTATATAGGTTATCTTTGGAATGAGGGGCTATCCATTGAATAGAAACACCTACCTTGTGAACTTACTAGTTAAGTAGGTTTATTCAAAGTAGATTAATATGGTTATAAGTTATCTAGAATCATGAACTATCCATTGAAGGAAATATCTATGCGTAGCTTAAGATAGCCTTAAGTCAAATCGACCCTGAGTAGTGTATGTGACAAATGACCCTCAGTAGAACATGTAACATGCCAACACTTCAATGCAGTAAAAATTTCTAAATTTACACCTTGCGAGTAAGTAAATTAGGTAACAAGTCATTGCAATAAAATTTGTCTTTCTTTTATTGAGAATATATGAACAAGATGCCATATCCAATTACAATAAATATTGCATTTCGTTACAATAACTTCACAAGTTACAACAATACAAGAATACATACATTTACATACATAAGTCCAATGATCTTTAGTGTAAGTATAGTAGGAGATGGGTGGAAGTATGTTTATCATATGTTTATCAGAGCTACCAGGTTCAAGCATTGAAACCTATGAGCTCATTATGCAACAATGCGTAAACCTTACCAAAAGATAATGGTTGAAAAATTCTAATGTTTTTAGCTATTTGTGCATATATATAAACATACTTCCATGTACATCCCACTTGTCAATATAATCATAATAGCACAAGAAAGATCTCAAAAGCTCAAATAGATAAACATCACCCAATGCATGCAAAAGTAAAAAAGACTCTCAAATGCAGACATACAACTAGGGATGACTTACCTATTACCCACAAACATAGCTCAAAGAGATTTAGAATAAATAGTTGTAAGACGGTCCAAGATCATTCCTTTCAAATCTTGGTTCTTTTGTCGCTAGTTGTGGAGGAGAAGCATCACTCAAACGCTTTTCTTCCAACCACGAATTCTTATTGCAATTCCCGCACATCTATCATTCGATAGATGGCCCTTCCCTTCAACGAAGAGATTGGTAGAGTAACCAATAACGACAACCAACTGAGCATAGTGTTGTGTCCTACATAACTAGATCTTGTAATCCCACAATCTCTGCCTAGCATGTAATACTGGATCACAGTGAACTGACAGTGGAGCCAAAGTTCATCACACTACTAGACATATATTTTCAGTGATAATAGAAGGGTTGGAATGTTTGACTTAGTCGACGCCATGAGTAAAACCAGCCTTGACTTTGTCTTACGTATTTAACTACTTATGTCGATTCATTTACCAGATGGGTTGATAGAAACCTGATGTCATAATTTGGAAGTTGACTGAGTTTTATGGCACCAAATGTGAAAGAAATAGTATAGGAATTGGTGCCACCTTTTTGTTTGATTTGTTGTAGAAGTATTTTCAAAGTAACAATAGGACCAAAAACCTATAAATCAATTTTCCAAAAAGTGTTGATTACTTTGGTGAGTCTATCCACTAGAACATTATGTCAATTTTACCGACATAGACAAATTGATCTGTCTCTATAATAGGAGTGTAGAGACACTTTCCTCCAATTCATGAGTAATCTAGATATTCCCTTGCCAATACCATAGACAATGATCTTCCTTTGTCTATCCCATAGACAATGATATTCACTATCAAATTATCTGCCTATCCTTTTCCAAGGCATCAATGATAATATTGTTTGATCTTCCAATCAAATAAATATAAGGTATGAGATGATAATGGGACATAATCCTTGAGCTTTCCATTTATCTTTCTCCAAAAATCCCAATACCTTTTCCTTGTGATCATAAAATGTATTGACTTAATTGACACGAACTAATCCTGGTGGAAGTCAGGAGGTTGGACAAGGAACCACTAGAGTAGAGGCTAGGCTTGACCAAATCTTGGCAAGCTTGGATAACCTTGAAAAAAAGAGAGTTAAGGATAGGGTAGAAAAGGAAGTACCCCTTAATAATCATGAGGAAGAAAATTCTTCTCATGGGCATAATGAAACCCATAATCATGAGAAGGAAAAATAACCTGTGCCATCTGTGGAAAGGAATAAGAAGCTTGTAGCATCTGAACTTTCCAGGGACATGAAGAAGGTTATTCCACCTAAGCTTGATGGAAGTGCTAGAGGTGATGAGGCTGAGGTGTGGCTTGTACAAATGGAAAATTATTTTGAAACATGAAACTATGATGAGGTTACTAAAGCCGCATGGAGTGTGTATCAATTAGCAATGGAAGCCTCTAACTGGTGGATGAACAAGAAGTTGGAACTTAATATCAACTCATGGAAGCTGACATGGGGAGAAAAATATGGTTACCATAACTTTACTATGACCAAAAACTTTTGGATTTCTAGGGTTTGAAGCAATGTAACATAACAATTAACGAGTACTAGGAGAAGTTCACCCGACTTCTGCACTATGTTCCCATATATCATAAGGATGAGCGCTTCTATATTAGGAAATTTATAATGGGACTCAATAGTCAAATTGGAGGAGAATTGGATATGCATGGTTTGACAATAATGGATCTTGTATATGAAAAAGCAATTAAGCAAGAGAAAAAGCTTAGAGCTAATTCCACTCATCAAGAAAGAAGGGAGCAAAAGAAAGATGTGGAAGTTCCTAAGAAGGAGGAATCGATGCAAAATGCTCCAAGGAAAAAGGGGAAAAGATTCTGCAATAATGGAAAAGAGATTAGGAGATAACAGAAAAGGAATGATTCTAGCATGGATAATACCAATAAGGCTAGTGAAAATACCAACAAGTTTGGAGAAACCATAGGGAAAAGAGGACTGCCTACAGGATGTTTTATATGCAAAGGGGATCACTATGCAAGTGAGTGTCCTAATAAAAATTTTGGATCGCGACCATATGGTAATCCATTACCCACTCAACAAGAAATGTTTCAGCATAAGATACATGCAGCAGTGGATGATCGTTAGGCAGAGTACCAAGTAACTCCAATCAAAACACCAAGTATTTTGTTTGGCTTACCTATTTCTAATCTTATTGATACTGGTGCAACTGAGAATTTCATTTCACCTAGAATAGCTAAACAATTATCTAGAAAGGCGGTACACATGGCAATGTCTTGGAATGTAGAGTATGCAATCCAGACAAGAGCAAAGGTGGATAAATGTCTATTCGAGGCTAGGATAGAACTACCTAGTTTTACTATATAAGTTAACCTTTATGTCACACCTCTAGGATTATATGACGTTATCCTAGGTATGAATTGGTTATGGAAATATAGGGCTAAGGTAGACTACCATGCTAAGACTGTAGAATGCCTAGATGATTTTGGGAATCAAGTTAAATTCCAAGGGATGCCTAGGGAAGGATATAGATGATTCGAAGTTCCAAAGTATACATGAACTAGAAGATGGTGAAATAGATGAAACTAGAAAATTGGATATGGAGAAGTATCTAATATTAAGGAAACTTTTGGATGTGTTTCCAGAGGAGTTACTAGGGTTGCCTCTGAAAAGAATATTTGACTTCTCTATAGATATTATTCTAGGATCAAAACCTATTTCTAAGGTACCTTAGAGGATGAAAACCACTGAACTTATGGAACTTAAGACACAATTGGATGATTTTTTGTCGAAAGGACTAATAAGGCCGAGTGTATCACCTTGGGGAGCACTAGTCATCTTTGTTAAGAAGGACAGTACATTGCATTTGTGCATCGAGTATCATATGCTTAACAAAGCTACAATTAAGAACACGTATTTTTTGCCATGCATTGACAACCTTTTTGATCAAATGAGGGGTGTCGCCGTATTCTCTAAAATAGATATGAGATTTGGATATCACCAAATGAGGGTTAAAGATGAAGATATCTTTAAAACAACATTCAGAACCAAATATGGAAACTATGAGAACTTCACAATTTTACCTTTCGGTTTAACAAATGCACCTGCAACATTCATGAATCTAATGAATAGTGTGTTTAGGGATTACCTCAACAAATTTGTACTAGTTTTTCTAGATGATATTTTGATTTATTCTAGAAATGAGGAAGAACATTGCAAGAATTTAGAAATGGTCCTACAACGTTTGAGAGAACATAGGTTGTATGGTAAACTTTCCAAGTGTACATTCTTCCAAAAGAGGGTACATTATTTAGGTCATGTGATTTTGGTAGATGGAATAGTCATAGATCTAGCTAAGATTAAAGTAGTAATTGAGTGGCATATACCTAAGAATGTGTTGGAGGTAAGAAGTTTCAGGGGTTTAGCATGGTATTATAGGAAGTTTGTTGCAAACTTTTCTAAGATCGCTTTTCCAATTATTTCTTTTCAAAAGAAAGGAAAGAGATTTGAATGGACTGAGAAGTGTCAAGAGGCTTTTGACCTACTCAAGCAAAAATTAACCACCGCATCGATCTTAAAAGTACCAGATCCTAAAGGTAACTTTATGGTTAGTACAGATGCATGCAGAGAAGGGTTAGGAGGCGTGTTGATGCAAGATGGGTAAGTAATTGCTTATGAATCTAGGAAGTTGAAACCATATGAGATGAATTATGCCTCGTATGATTTAGAGTTGGTAGTTGTGGTTCATGCATTATAAATGTGGAGGCACTATTTTCTAGGAAAACCCATTGAGTTGAAAATTGACCATAATAGGTTAAAGTACCTTTTTACTCAACCTAATTTGAATGCTAGGCAAAGAAGATGGTTATAGTTATAGCTGACTATGATTTTAACATTAGTTATATTAAGGGAAAAGAAAATCGAGTTGTCGATGAATTAAGTTGAAGACTTGACACATTGCTTCTATAGTAGCAATTCAAACCAATGTTAAGGGAAAGTACTCCAAAAGTGTAAGGAGGATGATTATTATTTGCAAGTTAAGCAAGCACTCACTAATATTCCACAAGATCCTAGGTATGAAGGTTTTCAATTTGATCCTAATGGATTACTTAGATATAAGGGGAGAATGTATGTACTTGACGTAAAGGAATTAAGAAATTTGGTATGGAAGGAAATACACAAAGCACTATACTCTAGACATCCTAGAGTGATGAAAATGATGGTTGATGTTAAACCATTATACTTCTAGAAGGGAATGAAAGGTGATGTCACTAGTTTTGTGGCAAGGTGTCTTGAGTGTCAAAGTGTGAAATTTGAGCATCATCATCCCGTGGGCTTGTTATACCCACATGATATACTAGAGAAGAAGTGACAAGTCATAAGTATGGACTTTGTGCAAGGATTTCCTATGTCAAGAAATAAGCACAATGTCATTCTGGTGGTAGTAGATAAGCTTACAAAAGTGGCACATTTTATACCAAGGAACCTAACTGATGGAGCACCTGTCATAGCAAGAAAATTTGTGTAGGAAGTGTTTAGATTTGTTAGAATTGACTATGGCTGCCAAGACCTAGAGGCCAAATGGAAAGCACAAAAGAGAGAATATGAATATGACAAGAATAAACTATATTCTTATCAATATGATTCAATGATATGAGATGATATTTTATAATGAGAGAGACCCCTTGGTTATATAGCCAAGGTGAGATGCAAAATGTCATAGGATTATGACAAGTGTCTTAATCATATGACATGAGACAACTCGTCACACTTACCTAGGTTCACATGTGTTACAAGTCAAAAGATAAGATGACAACTAATGCCAACTAACACCTTCTAGAAAGATTTCTTCCTATGACCTAAGTAAACTTAACATGTGTAAATAAGTCCCCTAGTAATGAATGAACTAGGTACAAGACTTTATTTACACCAACACCCCCCCTTAAGTGCAACTTAGGGAGTAGAAGATTATTATGCAAATGACAGAAAGATGCAAGGATGGGTCCCGAATACTAGGCCATGTTGGGTACCCATGTACATATGCAGATGAAATGAAATCTCTCACAAATGAAGAAAAGGAGAAAACCCAGTGGGACAAAACTCCTCCCCAAAAGAGAGATGAAATACAAAAATTGAAATACTCTCAATGAAGAATGAGAAGGTAAAAAACCCAAGTGAGGGAAAAGACCCCCCCATAAGAGAGAAGTAGAAGAGAGACAAGGCAGCCCCTCCTCAATGTTGAGTCTCCTACAATGATGGTAGAAGCTCGACATTGAATGATAAAGATGATCCAATCTTATCAAACAACATCCCTCCCCTTAGGAAGAAACAAAACCATGAATGTATGCAGGATGTAAAGAATATAGATGGTGTATGATGTCTCTGAATCATGCTCAAGTGTCTCCATGTCAATGTCAAAATTTGACACACTCCAAACATGCATTCTAGGCCACACTGCTGAAGAGGACAATCCAACATCTAGTAGAGATGAATGTATAAATGATCCAAAGACAAAGATATCCCCTCTGGAGACAAAGAAGCCTTCTCCAAATGTTGTCCAAAATTATCCACACTCATGTCAAACTGCAAAGAATGATCATTTAGAGAATGAACAAGAGGGCCAAAGTGTTCCCCCACAACAACTGAAGAAGGATCTTCTCCATCAAAGAGAAGATGAATGTCATCAATGGTGTCCTCCAAATCTGTAATATGAGACTCCACAAACAAGTTTGAAATACCTGTCAAGAAGTCATCACAAGTAGCCAAACCTGAAAAGACAATGAGGTATGTCTTGTTGCACTGAATCACAAGGAGCCAAAACTGTAGCAACACAAGCATCATAAACTACAATAGTAGATGGAGGAGATGAAATGCATACCTCAAGAACTGGTTCTAATGTGAGAACTCCCATGTTCAAGTAGCCAAATGTCTCCTTTGAATCATAGTTGTGATCAATAGTCGAAGGAACAATGTCACCATTAGAAGCAAAATTTGCAAAGGTATACAACCGAGATGAATGATCAACCACCCCAGTAGCAATGATCTCTCGACTCTCAAAGTATTGAATGATGACTGAATCAGGTGTGAACTCCACAGTTCTCCCATCTCCACCATGTGTAATTTGATAGATGGAAAGAATATTGTTCGTCAAATGAGGAACACTCAAAACATCCTGGAAAGTTTTGTCCACAAAACTAATAGATCCCTTCCCAATTACACTCATGTATGTATTGTTTCCCATCAAGATAGGAGACGTAGTACAAGGCTGAAATGAAGAGAACATAGACTATGAAGATGCCATATGATGAGATGCTCCTGAATCTAGAAGCCATCTCCTTGATCTTGGACCTGAAAAGGCACAAAGAGCCTGAATTTTATTTCCTAATGTAGATGCTTGACCTTTTTCCTTTTTAGAATGTTTTGAAGTAGAAGGAGAAGAAGATTCAGACATTCTAGAAGGAAAATAAATGTGATTCTTTTTGAGAAGATTTTTCAACTCATCAATATCCTTCTTATAACAATAGTTTTCTTCATGTCCACCCTTCTTACAATATGCACAAAAAGGCATCTCCTTCTTAGATGATTCTCCTTTTGAGGATGAGGATTCTGATTCTTTATGTGGCTTGTTCTTTTTCTTCTTTTTCTTCTTATCAAGATTCCCTGATTCTTTTTGTACCTTAGACTCACTAGCCACCAATGCTTGTGACTTGGAAGACTTGATTAGACCCATGTTCATTAACTTAGCTTCCTCTTGGATTAAGATATTTGCAAATTCATAAAACTTAGGATCAACATATGATGCTCCCATAGAGAGTCGATGGGTATGAAAGCCAAAAACAAACACTGAATACTTAGGACCAAGCTTGGATAACACATTCAAAATCAACTGTAAATCCTCTTTATCAATGTTGCATTCCTTCAACTGTGTTCTTAGTTGCTTGATTTTGGAGATGTAGTCTTGGATGTGGTCAAAACTTTCAGGATCAAGATTCATCAAATCATTATCAATCTAATATCCCCTAATCTTATTTGTTTTACCATACAAATTTTCAAAAGTCTCCTAAGCTTCTTTAGGTGTTTTGCATGATTCAATATGAAATTGTAAATCAAATGAGACTAATGAACATATGCATCCAAGTGTTTTCTCAAGATCAATCTCCCACCTTTCCAATTCTTTAGCATCAGTAGGTTGTTGAGTGGTTTCCTTTAGATGACCTATTAGACCTCTCATCATGAGATAATGCCATATTGATTTTCTCCATGTAGCATAATTATGTGGAGTTAGGAGTTCAATTTGAGATTTCCTCATTGCAAGAACACAAACCAAGCAAAAGAATGCAACCAACCATTGCAAGATTACCCCCCCCCCCCAAATTACTCAATCAAGAAACCCCCCCAACAATATATGATCTTGGCACTTTATGAGCAGTGCATTTACAGTTGCCACTTGCCAAAAATAGTGAAGTGGTCTTTGATCTTGGTACATGCAAATGCCAAATTTGGCCATAGAATCAAGTACAATTTTTATTACAAAATGAGATAAATTTGATCATACCACTGTGAAGTACATGAAAAATAATGCACTTAAAAAAAAAACTGCACCCAAAAATGTTACCATAGGAGCAAGATATGAGCTCCTAAAGTTCCCAAAATGAGGATGAAGCAGCAACACCTGTGAGAATCTATAATTTGATGAGGGCCACACCGCTCAAAACCCACAAAATCACAACAAAAAATACCAACACAGAAGATGCGAGACAAAAAAATGATTCACTTTCAATTATTTTCAGAAAAATGAAATTGCAGATTCAAAGCTTACATGCTACAACCTCATGGGCTTGATTCATTACAACAAATCAACTCTAAAAAGAAAAACTACTATTCAGAGCCACAATCTACACTATTAGGGCTGCCTTCTAAAACCCCCACTTAACCCTTTTTATTTTCCCAAATAACCACCCTAGAATGTTCTAGAAAGTTCAAATTTCCACTTTTTTTTTGGCACCAAAAGTCTCTCGCTGTTTGATTTCTGGTCTAGGAAGAAAATTTTATGAAATTCACTTTTTAGAGGACCAACTTCGCGGGGCCATAACTTTTGATCTGGGTGTCCGATTCGCTATTATTACATATCGTTGGAAAGATGTTGACGAGCTCTACAACACATGAACCCACCCTAGGTTGGTTCAACCACTTTTTGAGTCGTTTCGGGGCCTCCAAAGTTTTATATCTGAATTTGAAGTTGCATTGGAGAAATTTCCTAGGATGAAAACTTTAATTTCTCCCAAACCATGCAGGGTATTGAGGTGATTCTTTTTCGATCGGAATTTTTTTTTAGCTCTGCTCCTTAGGGTAAAATTTCACGTCCATACGAGCCCATTTTGGCTAACTTACTAAAAATAGTAAGTGTCTATTTTTCACTATTTTTGATGCCTAACAGTCTTATACCCCTTAAGTGCCATCATGGGACTCAAAACAACTAAAGAAAATAAAGAAAACAATTTTTTTTTTGGGTGATGCAAGATTTCTCTACACCTCTGGATGCTCCTGCATCAGACACCCAGGGTAATTTGAAAAGTGACCTTGTTACTTCTGAGGAGTTAAAGGGAAACCAAGACAGTTAACCTCAACCTCAGATAACCATGATGAATCTTCAGCAGGCCTTCCCCTCCATTTCACCAAGTACTCTGCATATTGTCGGTTTCTTGTGCTTCTACCCACATGACTATCCAAGATTTCTTCTATCTCTTCCTTCTCTGAAGTAGGTGCTGGAATTTTCAACTGTTCATTTATCGGTCCCTCCTCTATATCACCTTCATGATACTCTATCAAATCAGCAATGTTGAACACATGAGAAATGTTTATTCCACTAGGCAACTCTACCTCATAAGCATTTCCTGAATCATGCTTCGTCAAGATCTTGCATGGTCCAAACTTCTTCATCTTTAACTTGTATGTACCAATTGGAAACCTTTCCTTTCACAAATGAACCATGACTTCATCTCTTATCTAGAACTCCTTATGCCTCATTTTCTGATCTGTCTGAGCCTTATATTGTGAGTTCATCTTATTGATATGTTTCTTCACCTCTTCATGCAAATTCTTCAAGTGCTCAACAAAATCTTTAGCCTCAACACTACTCTTCTCCCCCTTATCCATATTCCTTAGTTTAGAAGCAGTTCTTGGACTACTCCCATATATAATCAGGAATGGTGATTTACCAGTGCTCCTATTGAGAAAATTGTTGTAAGCAAATTTTTCCTATGGTATAATCAAATCCCATCCCTTAGGCGTATCTCCTACTAAGCATCTTAGCAGGTTGCCCAAACTCCTATTCACCACCTTTTTTTGTCCATCAGTCTATGGATGGTGTGCAGAACTGAACTTCAAATCTGTCTTTAATTTCTTCCATAATGTCCTCCAAAAATAACCAATAAATTTGGTATCTCTTTCTGAAACTATACTCTTTGGTAGACCATCTAGTCTCACCACCTCTCTGAAAAACAACTCTGCAACATGAACAACATCATTGGTCTTATGACACAAAATTAAATGTGCCATCTTTGAAAATCTATCCACCACCACAAATATGGAATCATGCCCTCTTTGTGTCCTTGGCAAGCCAAAAACAAAATCCATGCTAATATCCTCCCATGGCCTCTCAGGTACAGGTAATGGCTAATACAATCTAGTATTTTTATTTGTTCCCTTTGCCATTTTACATACTCTACAACTTTGTACAGACTTCTTCGCATCTTGTTGTAACTATGGCCATTAATAATTCTCACTGACAAGAGCAATGGTCTTATCTTGACCAAAATGTCTAGCCAATCCTCCACTATGCTTCTCCTTAATTAGGTTCTCTCTCATAGAACTCCTTGGAATGGACAATTGACTTCCTCTAAACAACATCCCATCTTGGATTAAAAAATCCAACCATCTCGTCCTATCCAATGTAACAAGTTCCAAACAAGCCTTCCAAGCTTTTGCAAAGTATGGATCTTCTGGATACAAACTCTTGAGTTCATTGAACCCAACAACCTCTATATTCATTTCTATCAACAAATTGTGCCTTCTACTCAACGCATCTGCAACTCTGTTTGACCTTCCACTCCTGTGCTTCAAAACAAAAGTATAACTCTGCAAAAACTCAACCCATTTTAAGTGCCTTTGATTCAACTTTCCTTGACTATTGAGATACTGCAAATCTTGGTGGTCAGTATATAAAACAAATTCTTTTGGCAAAAAATAGTGTCTCCATTTCTTCAAATCTTGAACTATAGCTTAAAACTCTTGATCATACAGACAATATTTCTTCTTAGCATCATTTAACTTCTCACTAAAATAGGCAACAGGCTTACCTTCTTGACTCAAAAAAACTCCTATAGTAGTGCCACTAGCATCACAATCTACCTGAAAGACCTTGTTGAAATCTAGAAGTGCCAATACAGGTTACTTAGTAACTTTCTTCTTCAACAAGTCAAAACTTTTGGTTGCGCCTGTAGTCCACTTAAACTCTTTTCTATCTCATGTCATTGCTTTAATCAGAGGTGCACAAATACTACTAAAATTCTTAATAAACTTTTTGTAAAAGTTTGCTAGACCATGAAATGATCTTATCTCTATAGCACTCCTTGGAGTAGGCCATTCAATGATAGCTCTCACCTTCTCTAGATCAATTTTGAGACCCTCTATTGAGACAACAAATCCCAGATACACCAACTCTCTCTTCACAAAACTAGATTTCTTCAAATTAATCAACAACTTCTCCTCCCTTAGCTTCTCAAAAACTCTTAGGATATGCATCAAGTGCTCCTCCAATGTCTTACTGAAAATCAGAATATCATCCAAATAAACAATAACAAATTTTCCTAAAAATTCTTTTAATACCTCATTCATAAGCCGCATAAATGTGCTTGGTGCATTGGTTAGCCCAAAAGGCATGACTAACCACTCGTAAAAGCCCTCCTTGGATTTGAAGGTTGTCTTCCATTCATCTCCTTCTCTAATCTAGATTTGGTGATATCCACTCTTCAGATCTATCTTCGTGAAGTACTCAACTCCACTCAAAGAATCCATAATGTCATCCATTCTTGGCAAGGGAAATCTATACTTGATGGTGATCTTGTTGATGGCTCTAGAATCTATACACATCCGCCATTCCCCATTCTTCTTTGGTGCTAGTACTGCAGGTACTACACATGGACTCAAACTCTCTCTGATCAATCCCTTCCGCAACAACTCTTGCACTTGTCTGTTCAACTCTTCACTCTTTGCTAGAGTCATACGATGAGCTGCCTTATTCGGAAAACTAGCTCTAGGGATTGGATCCATCTGATGATTAATCTTTCTTATAGGAGGAAAACCTTCAGGTATGTTATCAAAAATAATAGCTTGAAACTCATTCAACAAATCTAAAACCTCGATAGGTACCTTAGTAGTATCTTCTTTATCAACTCTAAGGATCAATGCAAAACACATATGCTCATGCTTCATACCTTCTAGGAACTTTCTTCCATCAACCAAAAAAATTCTTGCATTACTGCATAACTTTTCCTCTGCCTCTTTCAAAGGCTTCAACTTATTACGAACTCCATCCTTTGTCAAAGAATAGGTGTTGGCATGTCCATCATGTATTGCTCGTTGATCAAACTGCCACATTCTACCTAACAACATATGACAAACATCCATAGGCATAATATCACATAATACCTCATCATGGTAATTCCCAATCTTGAACTTTACCAGACATTGTTCATTTACCAAGGATTTATTGTCTTTCTACAACCAAGCAATCTGGTATGGGTTTGGATGCCTTCTTCTCTCTAACTGCAACTTACTAACCATTTCTTCTGAAACAAGGTTATCAATACTACCTCCATCAATAATAACATTTCAACTTTACCTTCACACTTACATCTGGTGTGAAACAAATTCTTCCTTTGAGTTGGCTCATTCTCCTCATTCAGCAAGGCTCTTCTAGTAACAAAAACCTCTCCTCTTTCTACATCCTTAGAATGTGAAGACTCAACATCTTCATCAACATTTGCAACCCATGCATTACCCTCAGGTCTTCTATTTGTCCTTCCTTGATGTTGAGGACACTCATAGGATCTATGTCCTTCTTCTCCACACTAGAAACAGGTTCCACAAAAGCCTCCTCTTCCCGGTCCTCGTCCAGATCTTGCCCTTCCTCTTTGGTCTCCATTATTTTGATCATGAGGACGATAGGTGTTATCTCCTTTCTAGTTTTGGCTGCAACTGGAGCCTTCACCCTTCTTTTGATCTTCATTTCGACCTCCATATGACCGTCCACCTGTCTTTCCTCCACGACCTCCACCTCGTTGTTTGTTCTCAAACCTCTTATTCAACCGTTCTTCAACCTTTAGAGAAAATTGATAAGCATCCTCAATGGTGGTCATTCTTACTAGTGTCAATTCTTCATGTATGCTTGGCTTCAACTCATTAATATAATGGGAAACTTTCTCCTTATTCGCCTCAAAATGTCTTGTTCGAATCAGGACCTTGTGAAATTCCTCTGTGTATTCTTTCACTGTCCTTGTTCCTTGCCTCAAGCTCTGCATCTTCTTGAGCAACTCCAATTCATAATCAACTGGAATAAATTGTTTCTTCAATTTTGACACCATTCTGTCCCATCTAGAAATTTTACCTTTCAATTTTGTCTTTTCAAACCTCACTCTGTGAGGATCTTCAATCTCATCAAACTCAAAAAATTCCTCCATGTCATTGATCTAATCAATCAATTCTTCAGGATTTAGATTTCCACTAAAAGTTGAAACCTCCATTTTAGGTCTCTTCCCAATGCTTCAGATCACTTGCAACAATCTTCTTTCTCTAGGATCCATTGGATCTCACTCTTCCTCTTCCATTTCCTCTTATGTTTCATCTTCACTCTCATCTCTATCTTGTTGCACATCTCTTCTTTGAACCTCTTGTTGCAAGGTTTCTAATTACCTTCTAAGGGCTCTAATTTCATCTCTTGGTGGACCTCTTCACCACCTCGGCCTCTACCTCTACCATTCAGGGCAAGTCTTGGAGGAATCTTGAACTCAACCCACACTCACAGGTCCTTCTACAACTACCTCCCGTTCGACGCTCTGTTATAGGCTTAAGAACTCCTACTCTGATACCACTTGATGAGGGCCACACCACCCAAAACCCACAAAATCACAACAAATACCAACACAAAAGATGTGAGACAGAAAAATGATTCACTTTCAATTATTTTTTGAAAAATGAAATTACAAATTCAAAGCTTACATGCAACAGCCTCATGGGTTTGATTCATTGCAACAAATCAACTCTAAAAAGAAAAACTATTATTCGAAGCCACAATTTGCACTATCAAGGCCACCTTCTACAACCCCCACTTAACCCTTTTTCTTTTCCCCAATAACTACCCTAGAATGTTCTAGAAAGTTCAAATTTCCCCTTTTGTTTTGGTGCCAAAAGTCTCACCGTTTTATTTTTGGCCTAGGAATAATTTTTTATGAAATTCTCTTTTTAGAGGACCAACTTCGTGGGGCCATAACTTTTGATCTGGGTGTCTGATTTGCTATTATTGCATATCGTCGAAAATCTCTCAATGAGCTCTACAATGTGAAAACCCATCGTAGGTTGGTTCAACCACTTTTTGAGTTGTTTTGGGCCTCCAAAGTTTGATATCTGAATTTGAAGCTGCATTGGAGAAATTTCCCAGGACAGAAACTTTAATTTCTCCCAAACCATGTAGGGTATTGAGGTGATTCTTTCGTGACCGAAAGTGTTTTTCAGCTCTACGCCTTGGGTTAAAATTTCACGTCCGTACGAGCCCATTTTGGCCGATTTACTAAAAATAGTAAGTGTTTATTTTCATTATTTTTGACACCTGACAATCTTATACCCCTTAAGTGCCATCGTGGGGCTCAAAACAACTAAAGAAAATAAAGAAAATAATTTTTTTTGGTGATGCAAGATTTCCCTACACCATTGGATGCTCCTACATCACAATTTCTAGAAATACCAGACACCAAAACCAAATTCTAATTGCACCACTACAAAGAGTGCAAAAAATTAGCCCAAATCAAAGAAATTTTCTCGAAAAAAGGAGTCAAAATGAGCAAGATATGATACTCTGAAGTCAGACTACAAAATAAAAAAGCCCAACGGTGAAGGGGGAATTTTTTTTTTAGAAAATGATGATGTCATCAATCTGCGGGATAAAAGTTGGCGTCCATATTCTTGTCATGCCAAAAATCACCCATAGCCAGAATATTCTTTACCCGATCGAAATATGCCAAGGAATCTTCTCAAAATCTTTGGTGTCGTAGGAATTTGGAATATGTTGTACGAAAAAAGGAATATTTGCTTGCTTTAAATAAATTGTCGGATTTTATTATGGAGGTCGGATTTTGAAGATCTTGGATTGAGATTTTTTTGCCAATTATTGAATTTTCAATGCCTTCCAGTGGAGGTTTTATAGGGCCACGGGGGGCCGCGAGGGGCCACGACAGTACACCACGTGGCCTCCGCTTGTCACCACGTACCTTTGGGTACATGCGAATTGCGAATACTCCGTAGTACCTTTAAAAACAAAAAAATATTGTAGATTTTTGGTTTCTATTTTTTTGATACAAAAATTTTCTTACAATGAATTTAATCGCGGATTAAATTTTTCAAAAAAAAATCAAAATTTCTCCATGAATTAATCTTTTTTTAAAAAAAATTGTACTGCTGGTAATTATGACAACCTGGGGGGCTATACAGATCTATGAGCAAAATGTTTTTTCCTCACCAGACAACTACTTTAGAATGGAAAAATTGACAATCAATCTTAGGGTTTTTGGCCCTTCTGGACGCGATGGCAAGGTCAGATTTGACCCAAAATGCTCCAAAATTGCAGCTACCTTATGGATTTGGCAACCACTTTTCAGCTTCAAACCCTCATAGATTTGACCTCATATGTCCGATTTGGATGAAACAAAAGGAAAAATCGACTTTCTCAAACCTTCTAGACGCAATGGTGAGCTTAGATTTGCACCAACAAGATCTAATATGAACCTGCAATAAAGAGCCACAAAATGGAACACCCCCAAATCTGGTATCTCTCTTAAAAAAAAACTCTCCAATGGCACCCAACCCACTATGATACCATGTAAGAATCGGCTATGGCTGCCAGGATCTAGAGTCCAAATGGAAAGCACAAAAGAGAGAATATGAATATGACAAGAATAAACTGTATTCTTATCAATATGATTCAATTATATGAGATGATATTTTACAATGAAAGAGACCCCTTGGTTATATAGCCAAGGTGAGATGCAAGATGTCATAGGATTATGACAAGTGTCTTAATCATATGACACGAGACAACTCATCACACTTACCTAGGTTCACATGTGCTACAAGTCAAAAGATAAGATAACAACTAATGACAACTAACACCTTCTAGAAAGATTCCTTCCTATGACCTAAGTAAACTTAACATGTGTAAATAAGTCCCCTAGTAATGAATGAACTAGGTACAAGACTTTATTTACACCAATAAGATTGCATGGAATTCTTGAAAAGATTATTTCATATAGAGATGCATGAGTCACTTATAGGTTTTGGCAAACCTTGTTTTCTGTACTAGGGACTCAGTTAAATATTAGCTTAGCATATCATCTAGAAACAGATGGGAAAACAATAAGGGTAAATCAAGTATTGGAAGATCTACTTAGGATGTATTACATGGATCAACAGTACAAGTGGGAGGATTACTTACCCTTATTTGATTTTGCTTACAATAACTCTTATCATTTTGTGATAAAAATGGCTCCATTCAAAGTTTTGTATGGTTGAAAGTGTCGATCTCCTATAAGTTGGGATAAACTTGAGGATCAAGTAAGTCTTGGACCAGAAATGTTGGCTGAAATGGATGAACAAGTTAAGATTGGATGAACAAGTTAAGATTGTCAAGCAAAGGTTAGCTAAAGCTAAAGATCGACAAAAAAACTATGTTGACGCTAAGAGAGTGCCTCATAATTTTTCCATAGGTGACAAAGTATTGTTGAGAGTGAAACCTCACAAAAGCTCTATTAAATTTGGAAAGTCTTCTAAGTTAGCCCCGCATTACATTGGACCTTTTGAGATTCTAGAGGAAGTGAATCCAATAGCCTATCATATTGTGTTGCCACCAGCTCTTGCAAGAATGCATAATGTCTTCTGGCATGTGTCCTACATTAAAAAGTATATACCAAGGGATAATCATGTAATTGATTGGATTGGTTTACAGGTACAAGACCTTAGAGTAGTAACTCTTGATCCCCTTAAGGTGCTAGGAACACGTATGCTACGCTTGCGTACCAGAGAAGTCTTGCAATGCAAAGTCTAGTGGGACCAGTACGTAGAAGACTCAGCTACTTGGGAGGACTATGCAAAAATTCAACAAAAAATTTATCATATTCTTAGTGCTTATGAGAATGTTTGAATGATGTGTTGTTAGTTGTTATGTTTTAATAATACCTTAGGTTGTCAGGGATGATGATTCATAAGGGGGAGTATGTTACACCCCAAATGTAGAGTTACTATTTACTATTACTACATAGGGTAAATTTGAATGAAATGTGAATTCTGGAGATGAATAAAGTATGCTTGTACCTTGTTATCAATATGAATGTTATCTCATATGACGATTGTCTCATTTGATGTTATCTCAGTAGATGTTATTGATGGTGAAATACTACATATAAGTGAATGAAAGGTTATTGAATTATTATCATTCTAACTTTGGAGATGATTATGTATACCGCATATGTTATGAACAATTGATTGTCATGTACATGTGTTAGTGGATGTAGGTACGTGTTCCATTCCTTCAGGCAGAGGGGAAGTATCACTCGGGAGAAGATCTTGGTCAGGTAACTGGTAAAAGTAAACTATTTGAGCATATACACACACCACATTAGAAAGATTGATTTGAGTTAGTTTGTGGGTAATAGGTAAGTCATCCCTAGTCGTATGTCTACATTTGAGAGTCTTGTTTACTTCTGCATGCATTGGGTGATGTTTATCTATTTGAGCTTTTGAGATCTTTCTTGTGCTATTACGATTATATTGACAAGTGGGATGTACATGGAAGTATGTTTATATATATGTACATGCATGTCAATAGGATCCAACGACATGTATATGCACATGTATAGATATACCACACGTAAACACTTATCAATATGATGGTAATCATGATTGGCTATATGTGAATAGGATGTGAACACATATATATGTGTATAGTATATACATGTATCCATATGTATATATATATCGATACACACATTCGTTGGTGAATGGACACGCTCATACGGATGCATCGATATGATATACCTACATATACATGTACATAGAGGCATATACATTTATATATATATATATATATATATATTGAATGTATGCTTACATTATAAGCTTGCGATATATATGTGTGTGTGTGTGTGTGTGTGTGTGTGTATAATATATATATATATATGTGTGTGTGTGTGTGTGTGTGTGTTATTAGAATTTGACTCTCTTATTTATTAAAGTAGATTAAATATATAAATGTTGTTTTATAGTTGATAGAGACTATGAAGGTCAATATTGACCATGTCAATGGAAGTCGATTTAATAGATTATGATTGCTAGTGGAAACTGATTATCATAGTAAATGGAACATGATATATGGTGTTGCATTACTTTTGATATTGTTGGTTGTAGAATGTTTGAATTGGTCAATGTCTTGAATGAGACCATGCTTGACTTTGTCTTATGTATTTAACTGCTTATGTCGATTCATTTACCAGATGGGTTGATAGAAACATGTTGTCATAATTTGGAAGTTGACTGAGTTTTATGGTGCCAAATGTGAAGGAAATAGAATAGGAATTGGCACCACCTTTGTGTTTGATTTGTTGTAGAAGTCTTTTCTAAGTAACAATTCAAATTATGCATGTGTTGATTGAGTTAACCTTTGGATTGTTGTCAAGAAAACAAGTTGACCTGTAGGTGAATAAGCTAAGTATTAACTTGAGAATTTGCTACCTTTCTGATAGATTTCATTTGCTGCTTTGCATGAAACTTGCTATCCATTAACATGCTTGATCTTTAGGCTTTAAGGTTGCTTGTTTTCTTTATAAATAGCTAAACCATTTAATTTGTGAGGGACACATTCTTTCCAAGAGATTATACATATTTTGTAGATCATTATTTTTGAGTTATTACCAATCATACTTGTCTTATTATATGAGTGAGAAATAGAGTGTTCTATTGTGAGAAAGAGGTAGCATTGCTATTGAGTGAAGTAAGCTTTCAACAAGTGAGATAGAGTTGTTTGTGAGAAGCTGGTTATCAAGCTAATTGTTGTTGGAGAGGGCTACATTGTTGTCTTTAGTTGGATATGCGATAAAAGGCATGAGGATCTCTTCGTCTTTGTTATTTTACTTTGATTGATGTGTCTTACATGCATGGTTGAGATGTCTTTTCCAATATATGCATTAGGGAATGTAGATTATTTTGAAAAGGAAGTTGAAGCTATTATGATGTTTTCATATTGTGTTTTTAAGTACTCCATAATAGGAGATGGGTGTTTATCATCGGTAATATACACTAGGTATGATTGAACATGAAAAACACATATGGTGTATTTAGCTAAGTTATTGATTTAACTAGGAAATCTTGTGTTTACTCCTAAGAGAGGTTATCCAATATGGGAGGGAGTCTAAATACTTATAAGTATGTAGGGTTAACCAAGTATATAGCTTATCTTTGGAATGAAGGACTATCCATTGAACGAAAATAACTTGCTTGTGTACTTACTAGTTAAGTAGGTTTATTCTTAGTAGATTAATATGGTTGTAGATTATCTGGGATGATGGACTATCCATTGAAGGAAATACCTATGCGTAGCTTAAGATAGCCTTAAGTCAAATCAGCCCTGAGTAGTATATGTGATAGATGACCCTCAATAGAACATACTAAATGAAACACTTTGGCCAAAGTAGTGTGATGACCTTTGGCTCCACTATTAGTTCACTGTGATCTAGTATTACATGCTAGATAGAGATTGTGGGATTACAAGATCTAGTTATTTAGGACACAACACTATGCTCAGTTGGTTGTCGTTATCGGTTCTCTACCAATCTCTTTATTCAAGGGAAGGACCACCTAGAGAAAGATAGATGTGCGGGGTCTGCATTATGAGTCCATGGTTGGTGAAAAAGTGCATGAGTGATGCTTCTCCTCCATAGTAGGCAACAAAAGAATCAAGATTTGAAAGGAAAGATCATGGACCGTCTTACAACTATTTGTTCTAAAGATATTTGAGTTATGTTTGTAAATGTATGTTTTCTTACATTGATGTATTATATGAAATGAAAAGGAATTCATGTTGTAATATGTTATGCAACTTGATTGGAAATTATCAATAAAGAAAAGAATTTTTTTTATTGCAATGGTTTGTTACTTGTTTATATACTCGTTTGGTATAAAATTAGAATTTTTACTTCATAGAAGGGTTAGTACATTACGTTAAGTTGAAATGCAATGGTTATTCAGAAGAGTTAGGTTAGCCTTAAATTGAAATTTGAAAACTGAAATTTTAGGGGTCATTTTCATGAATAGAAAGATCAATCTAAGTCAATCTTGCAAATCACAAATTTGACCCAAGGTAGAAAAATGGAAATTAAGGATTAGGACCAACACCAAGGAATGAATGTAGATGGAATCTAACAAGTTTAATGTAATATTTCATCTCATCTAAGAAAAAAAACATTCCACTTGTACCATTTTCATTGCATAAGGAATAATTGAGTTAAAGTGTGTCTAAAACAAAGGGGAAAGTGCAAGGTATGTAATTTTCACCATTACAATTTTCCCCTACTTTGATTTTAGGCCAACTACCATGGAAATACATGTCAAACAAAAATTAGGAAGCCAATATGAAAGGAAATTTATTCATTCATGAAAAGGACATAGATAAATACATAGAAAAAGAAATTAATGATTAGCATCATATAGGAACCTAAAATAATAATATATTATCTACAATAAAAAAATAAAGATAAAATGGAGAAGTGTTGAGATATTCTACTTGTGGTGGAACAAAGACATCACCTAGGAGCAACAAACCAATAGATGCTATCCTAGAGCATAAACTAATTTTACAATTTGAAAATGGTCTTGGTCATGTACTAGTCACTGCAACATACTTAAAGAAAGAATGCTAGTGGTCCCTTAGATGACCCCTCTAATTAGTTGCATGTAAAGAATGCATTTAAATCAGAGGTGAGAAAAAATAATATGTAACATGGTATCAATAATGGAAAGTTTAATAAACATGTAAGAATGTAAGGATAATCTCATGTGGCACTAAAAATAGATATTAAGGTATGCTCATAAAAGAACATATAATGAGAAAAAATAAGATTCCTCCAATGTTCACCCGAATTGGGGTGATAGAGAAAATAACATGAATACTATATAAAGTATTTTTTAAGAAAAACGCGTGTTAGGTATTATCATGATAAGTGTTATGAAAAATATACTACATAAGAATTCAAACATAAATTATGGTTGTGGCTATCGTAAACATGTGCTAAGGATTTAATCATAAGATGTGAGTGTGATGATCCTAGGATTTTGTCTAAGAGTCATAAGAAAATATTATGTCAACAAAACATGATAAAAATTTAAGCGTAATCAAAATCGTTGGAACCATATGGAACATGCTAGAAATATATCATGAATATAGTATAAAGTGGTAAAATTCATAAAGGATATGCCTCCCAGGTGGGAGATGCCCTCTAAATGAAGTAATGTATATAAAAATTTATGTAGAATGTGGAAGCTCTAAATCCCAACTAATAATATTGGAAGGATCATCTTCCATTAAATCATTTTTGTCTCAACTATGTAGTTTTCAATCACTTTCAAGTAATTAGATTTCATCGTGATAATATATCTATCTTATTAAATATAATTCAAAGAATAGGAATGGGTGTTCTACCCTTGGTTATACTTTGCTAATATGATTTTTGAGTATTAGTAGTTTTCTTCGAAACCCATATGGAGGAAGGGACTTTAGAAGATGTAACTTGATGGGATTGATACTTCTTACTTGATTATTATTTTTGGAGCATAGGGATGAAATATTCCTTGCTTTAGTATATATGAAGAATAATAAATGTTCTACTCATGCTTCACTCATGGTGTGGGCAATAATTTGAAGCTGTTTTCTATTCTCAATAAACTTTAGGAGGTAATAAAGAGGGTTTTATGTGCTCCTTATTTTTATTTTCAACATGTTCTTGATTCCTTCTTTGTAAATACATAGGATATAACTTATGAACCTTATCTTGGTGCACATAGAGAACTTCATTAGGAGTTTCCATGTGATTCTCCTCTCCTTACATTCATGGAGAATTTATATGAGAGATTCTATGTAATTATCAAGAGTGAAATGAACTGACTTAGCAATAGGTATATATGAATCTCTTTTTACTTCCACAATATATCTCCATGAACCTATTTAAAATATTGATGGACCATATAATTAACCATATTTAACTCCTCTAACCAATTCCTTCCTAGTGATATAAAATATATTGAAAATGGAATAACATAAAATAATACTTCAATCTCCTTAAGTCCCATGGAGAGGTAAGATTATGCATCCTAAAGTAGCAATAAGAATACCATTAGTCATCTTCAAAGGAACACTTGAATGCACATAAATATCTAGTTGAAAATTAAAATGATATAAACTTTATTTCATGCAAATGTTAAACTAGTTTTTTGGATTGACAATGATACCCACATATGCAAGACCATGAACATATAAAGGTTCATTCTAGTTTTTTTGAGGGATATCCTCATTGTAAAATATAGTATGAGAAGTCATAGCATGAGTCATCCCCACAAAAGCATTTGTCTATGTGAGGGAAGAAGAGCCAACATGTTGTTCATCAATAGTATCCTTGTCCATGTGCATGTAGGTCATGGGATTAGTGAAGTGTTTGGGAATCTAATGCAAATCTATATTGTAAGAATATGTGAGGGATTTTTTTGTATAAATATGTTAATTTTTATTTTTTTATGATAATCAAATGACTGCCCCCATCATTAATTTATCAACATGTATTATATTTATTGTCAATCAAGTCTTGTACAACTTGTTTGAGAACTATAAAAATTATGTATAATGACCCTTAGCACTATGATAGTTTCAAAGGACTCCCGTTATATCCTTTGGAAGTCATCTAGAGTGGTCTAAAAGAAAATTAGGAAGAAGAGTGAACAAATTAATATTCAACAAATATTGAAGTGTATTCTACCGAGGCACACTCAATCTTGTAAAATTTTGGAGTGTCTAGATGCTTGAAAGAAAGAGCATTAGAAGTACATAGCCACTTGATTAGTGTTAGGTTTGGTTTCTTTATTATCATTACCCTTTTGAAAGATATTGGACTTTTAAATTTTAGAAGGATAATAAGGTGTAGAAGATGTATGTTATTACCCATATTTCAAACCATTAGACACAAGTAAATTGAGTTCAACATTCTTAACATGAATGCAAAGTTTCATGAAAGAAATATAATTGTTCAAATATATATATTTTGAATTTAAGGTAATAACCTCTTAAAAAGATAGTTTACAATTCATCATCAAGGAGATGTCATTTTCACTTTAGTGCAAATGGATTGAAATATAATGGTATAATCATTCATGTGTTTGTTAGACCCTTGGGCACATCCAAATAAATTTAAGTTAGTATCTTTAAATCCACATTCACTTGAAAGTGATGAACGGAAGTTGTAGCTAGTTGATTGAAATTATGAATAGAGTCAGGATCCAAGGAATAAAACCATTGAATAGCATAGCATATAAGTGTGTGAAGTAATAATAACCAATGTTTTTCATCATAAGAATAATCTAAAAATACAATATTAAATATGTATAAATGAGTATTTGGTTCACCTTTATCATGGTACATCTTAAAGCAAGGTGACACAAAACCATAAAGTGGTGAATAAATTTCATTTTAAATGCAAGTGGGATGGGAGAAAGGAACGAAACTAGTGGGAGGAGAGGAAAGGATGCAATTTCTTGGTGAGAGGTGAGTCAAACACTAGTGGAGGGAAAGGTGGTAAGAACACTAGAAGGAACATGAGTAGTGAGGGTCACACAAATTGGTAATAGTGAAAGAATCAATGGAAGAATGGGCATGAGAATCTAAGGGGAAATATCCACCATGCAAAGATTTAGAAGTCTTCACAATACCAATTTCATGAAGAATATCTATACCAAATGGTGTACCACTCAATAAATTGTGTACATATGTGGCTAATTATGAAGGAGAAGTAGACTTAGTAATATTTGAAAAATATATTTATCTTATAAGAGAGGTATTTCTTATCTACATATGTACCATGATAAAAATTAGATTTCTCATTATGATTTGTGGAATGAAAATCTATGTGAAGGTTTAAGTGAACACTTCTCATAAAAGGTAAATTAGGGTTTTAGCTAACTCTTGCTATAAATCAAACCAATAACTATAATCGTTGATAACCCAAGGGAAAATTTGAATATGGATCTTAGAAAAACAATTAGACTAAGATTAGAAGATAACAATAAAAATTACAAGATAAAAGTCTAATTGGGAATCCAAAGGGTGTGTTGGAGCAAATGGGTTTGCCAAAATGAACAAAAAAATGATGACTAGCTTTATAAAACATGTAGAGTAAATAAATAAATAAGTACTCGAACTCTACCCTAGATAAATGACATGGGACAAGTCAATATCTCAAATAAATGCATGTAAATTGAAAGAATAAAACAATGATACATAGCGATAAATTTTATACAAATAATTTATGACAAATGGATATATGTGATTCATTATTGAATAGAGAAAACTAAGACTAATCAGATGAACACTTTAGAATCTATAAACTCTATGTATGTCCCTATGAATCATTTCCATGATTTTAAAATCAATTACACAATTGTCAATATGAACCTTATGATTATGGATCTAATCTACCTATGTAGATATGATCTATATAAATATATAAGTGAAATCATTCTCAGTATATCTTTGAAAGGGCATAGGATACTAATGTAGGAGCATCTAGGGGTACTAGCAATCTTGCATTGCCAAAAATATTGTAATTTTGATTTATTTGGTTTTAATAAGGGCTAAGGGGTTAGGAGAATAATATTTTAGTTTGCAACAATGTAAATTCCCTTGATGTGAAAATGTAAATGTAAATGTTGTCACCTAGAATTGCACCCTGTGCAAAGTTTACAAAAACTGAGTATTCTAGAGCAACATGGGATCATCTCCAGGTTGTGGGTCACCTATAGTTGAAATGAACCTCTGGAGAAGGCCGGCTTCCTTTGGGTATCACTTAGACTATTGTTTCTTTGAGAGAAAAGAGGAAAAAGATGCATAAATTAAAAGACTACACTAGGGTGATACACCAAATTGATGAGAAATCATGAAATGAACACAGGAAGAACATACACTTGAAAGCCTAATTGTTATTCTCAGAGAAACTTCTTTCAGACTTAATGCTTTAGTCCTAACACGTTTGGCCCACACATGCACCTTGGGAAGGAAAGATCAATTTCACAACCTTAAGATACAAATGCAGAAATGTGAAAACAAAGTTATAGACTTGCATGTGCAAAAGAAAGATACAAAAATGAGAATCAATACCAATATGAACATGAAATTTCAAGGTAAACTCTGTGTTGCATTCAAGATTCCAGTTGAGTTACAGAAAACATACATTAACTGAGAAAGGATTGATTAAAAATCACTAACTCTTCAGAGTGTGCAATCAAAACTACTTCAAAAAAGGCAAAAATGCCTTATATACAGACTGATATTGGCCCATTAGGGCTTACAAAAATATCCCAGTTCAAAAAAAGATCTATCTTAGATCTTTTGATCGAAATTAATGTTGAATCCCCTGCGTGTCCACGACGGTGAAGAGTCATCTCCGAGGAAGCCTTCTTCAGATATCTTCAGCTACTGCATGCATTCCGATCCTGTCGTCGTGTTCGATTGAGCTACCTCGGCTGCACCTTGAATGCTCTGAGCCTGCAACAGATACACGTCGCCCTTCATCCTTTTGATGTTCCTTAGACTACCATGGTTGACCCTCAGACCTCTTTGATTGGCTGAGTGAACTACATGCAGACTCCCGGGCGGTCAAATTCCTCAGTTGAATCGCATCTCGGCGAGACACTAGAAGTGTCTCACCGATTGATCAAACCCTTTCGCAAGCATCAGCAACACATGGAGCCATCGCTAAGAGCTCCCAGCGAGGCCAAAAGATCATATCGATGCTACTAGAGCCATCGACAAGACACCGTTTATTGCCAAGAGATCAGTGGGTTAATGAGTCACACGAAGATCCCCTGCTGTCCCTGAGACCATGTGATATTGATAAGACATCACT